>CM021109.1:626447247-626706224 GCA_007115665.2 Sequoiadendron giganteum
AAACATTAGGTACAATGTTTCTCTGGATGAGACATTTGCACTTTTCCTCTCTTGCAAACAAGATGAGTCCATTTGCATTTTTATTCTCTTGGTGACATTACATATTATGTTCCTTAAGATGATACATCACATAAACAAAATAAAAATCCCTTTGAACATTCCTTACATAATCAAACATCATTTTCTTTTGTGGATCCTTATCAAAGTTATCAGGAGGTATAACTTTGGTATGGTTTGAGCAAGAAGCCCAACCAGTGACATGACTTTCCCCATAGCCACCTTTGTGTGTGTGAGTACATACCAGTCGAGTGTATGTTTCTCACCTTTTGGGCCTTCTCACTCACAAACAACCAAGAGTCTCGTCACCCCAGAGTGAGTACATCTCTTTGGAAATACAACCTAGATCTAATCCACAACTAGCTGGACAAATGGTCAAAGCTTGATCCAACTTTACACCTTATTTTCTTCTCTTTCTAGTCCTTGTCATTATATGATCATGTATCTCATTTTTCTACAAATCATTTACCCTTGAATGTGTCCCTTGGAAATGATGTATATTTGACTTAGAATCTTGAACCCTGGGACTCTTGACCTTCAATTTTAAAAATTTTATACACATTTTGTTTGAAAATTAACTGAATGTTTGTCTATCCATTTAAATTTTCATTCTAATTTTATTTTAAAATTAAAAACAGTCTCAATTTAATTATCTTACTTTGTCTCATCTTATTTCAATTTTAGTCTCAACAAAACCTCATCCACACACTTATTTAATGTCTGTCTCACTTGTCCACACTTCTTTAAAATTCTTGTTTATCCTGATTTCTTTGTTCTGTTGTCTGCCCATCTGTGTCCCATAACCATGACTCCAGTCCCACCATATGCATTGGTTTCAGAGACTTGGAGTCTCACAAGTAAACTAGTTTCGGCACATTTTCACAGAAACTAGACTAGATCGCCCAGAATGGCGCAAGTATCCCAATTGAACTTTACATTAGATTCTCCAGGCTTCTAGACCTCCATGCCATCCCTTTTTAGTTTCTAGGTGCACACCCTTTTCATTTCCATCTTTTTGTGTTAGTTCGCTTATGTTTTCTTAGGTCATTTAGTTAATGTTTGCATATCATTATGTGTTTTCAAACATAGTTGCATTATGTAGGTTTTACATTACTAGTTGGTTTCTATTTTCCATTTCTATAATTTAGGGCATTCCACACATATCACTTTAAGCGCCTAACCCTTGAATGAACACCAAGAATACATTAGTGCGAAAGAGAGTCATTCCTCAACCAAGCTTTTAGGTGAAAAACCCTAGGAGTCTATTAAGGAATCCTCTTTCCCTAATTGCATCATTTTTGGTGGTTCAGTTGGCGGCTAAGGATTGTGGATGGTTGCACCAGTGTTGGGGAAAACTAGAGTGTATACACCAGGGAATGGATACATCTAGAATGTATGCACCAATGCAATAACATCAAGACCAGTTTGTATATATATTTCCAAATGAAGCTCAGAAGAGCTATGTATGTATCTTGTATCCATTTATATGGAAGGATGTATTCTTGAATGATAAATGAGTTTATTCAATATGAAATCTATGTTATGGAAATATTTGTGAAATTACAATGAAATGCAATGGAAGTATGGAACAATGTTTATTTCAAATATGCATGTAATTTACATTATGGAAAAGAAAAATATATATTGTTATGTTATGGCATCATTGATCATTCACTTGAGGTGAAAGCTTGAAATTTTACTGAGTAGAACACTAGGGTTGTTACAAGAAAACCATAAGTCCAAGATAGAAATATTAATATATCTCACAAATTCTTGACTCGAGAGAAATTCTACATCGTAAAATAATATAAAACAAACTCAACCCAAAATGTGCAACATATAAGCTCCCACTAACCAATAGTCACTTAAATTACATACTCATCTCTCTCCCTCTTGAGAGATCACAAGGTTTTCCTTTCCTTTCTTTAATACAAAGAAGACTTGTTGTCTCTCAAATCACATGACACCTTTCAATGTGCCAATCATAACAAGCACTCATCACCCACTTGACTCAAATCAAAAAACTTTGTTTGATCTCTATTTCTCTTAACATGCCAACATTTAGACTTGTAACACCTTTTGAACATATTTGTAACTTTCTTCCAACTGGATCCATCAATCCATCCATAATCAATCTTCATACAATATTTCATAGATTTTCCATTCCACTCTCTATTCCAACACGAATTTCCAGAATGATTCTTCAACCCACAAATTTTACAAGGTTGAAGATCCCAACACTTCTCTTTTTTTATGTCCTCCCCTATGAGAATGAGAACAATGTATAAACTCCATACTTTTAGCTGATTTGCATGAATCTGTAACACTTGTTACATCTCTTCTGTATTTCTCACCATATCCCAAGCCTTCATTCTTTGGATTCATAGTTGATTGAATGGGCTCTCTCATTCCTTGTTCATTTTTTCCCAAACCTTTTCCTACATAACCCATTTTCTTCATAATCTTCAGACCAACATTTGTTACTAACTTCACATACTGCAATAATAACCACCAAGTTTCAAATTGTAATAATAATGACTACCTTTGGGACTAAAAATGATTGTTACATGGAAATTTTCATTCACTAGATTATTTAGTATAACATATCATTGAATCAATTATAATTCAATAAAGAATCTATAAAACTACTATTAAGTCAAATCAACAATCAAAGCACTTTTATATAGAACATGTAATGAATAAAATATAACAAAGACTATGAATGGATTGAAGTTGCCAACAAACTATAATTTGTCTCTTGTGATCACAGACTATAGTAAAAATTAAAAAAAAATGGAGAGACTCTATCTATTGGGGTAAATTAAACTATTCATTGGGTGATCCCACAATAGTGGTTTACAATTTTTGGCCAAACTGGACACTAAAATTATTATTTTTAACTAAATATTCACATTCAGACACCTATATCGGCTAAACCATGAGGAATTTGAAGATGATGTAAACTAGAGTATCACCACATTTTGTCTACACATTTTTTTTAAAAAAAATTCAAAATTTTTGGAATTAGATTGCACTTCTTTTTCCATCTCCCATGAAAATTGGTTTTTTTTAGAAAACAACATTTTTAAAAGGTGATGGACACCATATAACGCATAACTTTTTTTCCTTGAAGTATAAAATTCTAAATCTTTAGAATTTAGATTTGTAACTCCGATATTTAGTGCTTCCACTTAGTTAGATAGTTTTTTATTGAATATTTTTTCTTTAATCAAGTTTCAAAGTCAAACTAATTACAATTCAGACATAGCGCAACCGTATAATGCGTAACTTTTATTGTATGTATAAAAATTCATTTTATTTTATTTTTTTGGATCAAGGACTCCAATATCAGGTGCACTCATACTTTTAAAAAAAAAAATGATAATCTTCTATTTTTCCACATGTGCAGAACAGAGAGCTTCATTTTCGGTGAAAAACCTATATTTAATAAAACTTTAAAAAAAATAGATAATAAAACCAAAACATATTAAAATTATATTTGTTGGATAGCCCGTTCTGAGGGCTACCTGAAACTAGCTAGGTTTGTGAAGTCTCCTCCATTTTCATTCTCAAATCGAGCTTCGAAGTGCAAAATTCTGGACAATTTTGGTGCCTCGAAGGGTGGAGGTGAAAAAAGGGTGGTTCGGTCAAACCAATGTTCGATCAAACCCAAAAAATATGTTCGCTCGAACATGGGTTCGACCAAACCACTTTGAAATATAATTTAAAAATGTATCTCGTGGGGGTTCAGTTGAACCCCCTTACATGAATCTATTTTACCGTTTCTTTTACCGTTTGTTTTTTTTTTCCTCCCATTTTTTGATAGTTCTATTTTATAATATATAATATTAATATAGATCTAAATTATATTCTTTTTATATTATAATATATAATATACTTATCATTACAATATATTATAATAATAATTATTATTTTTATTATAATATATAATTGTTATTATTATAATATATTATAATATAAAAAGTATATAATTAATAATATAAAATATATAATTATTATTAATTATATTATTATTATTTTTTATTTTTTTTATTAAACTCCAGGAATCGGGTAGCACGACCCCTTATAAACTGCAGTGCGCCTAGTAAACTTTTTAATGTGACCGATGGCACTAGCGCGACACTGGCTTATATTATTATTACAATATATTATAATAATATTATATAATAATTATTAATTATATATTATTATTATAATATATAATTTTTATTATTATAATATAAAAAGTATATATATTAGAAACAGCTAAATAGCATTTTGGGATGAGTTTTGGATTGGGTAGTTTACTTGAGGGCAGGAACGATTCAAACAAAAGGTTTTTCTCTGAGATCTCATCTAACAATATTGGAATGGCACAACCTTGTTTTATTGCCCCTCATCCAAGGTCTAATATGAACATGAACATCTACAGCTCTGCACCCAAGCTCTCATTGATGTTGGTAGACCTGTTCTCTTCAATCGAAAATCATAAAAACATGGGTATTGATGTGGAAATGCATATTAATTTGATTTTCTTAGGGACATTTTGTTTGTTTATAGATATTTAAGTAAGTATATATTTATGATGGGCATTACTAGATAAACAAGTAGCTTGGAAGTAAAAGGAGACATGTTTGGCAGCAACAGTGGAGAGTCTCAACTTGGGATCTACAAAGAGATGAAGAACTATATGAGAGCAGGTATGGCAGTGACAACATGGAAGGGAATGGATCTGGTGATGAGTAGGAAGATAACCATCCCAAAAAGAAGCACTATCACATGCATACTCCTCAGAAAATTTAGGAGATGGAAGCATATACCCTTTTTCACTAAACAATTCAATACTTGTCATTCGTTGAGAATTGTTGTTTCTGAATTTATTGCTATTTTGGGTTTGTTATAGGCTTTTCAAAGAGAGCCTTCATCTAGATTAGAAGCAAAGGTATCTTAGATGAGTAAGCAATTGGGGCTTGCACCATGCCAGATTAAGTTCTAGTTCCAGAATCGGCGAACCCAGATGAAATTATATGTGGGGATTAAGAAAAGACCAAAAATTTGTAGTAATGTTGCAAAATTGATGAACTTTAGGGTTTCATTCTTTATTCATTAATTTTTTGTAATCATGGATTTTCAAATCTTTGATTTTCAGGCTCAACACGAGTGTCATGAAAACACTCTCCTCGAGCAAGATAACGAGAAGCTTCGCTTGGAGAACATGGCAATTAAAGAATCCATGAGAAATCCCATATGCACCAACTGCGGAGGACCTGTTGTTATTGAAGTGGGAGAGGGTACAAGGGTTTAGGGTTTAAGGGTTAAGGGTAGAGGGGAGAGAGGGAGAGGGGGTAGGAGGGAGAGACTTGAGAGAGAGAGGGGGAGTGGGAGAGAGAGATAAAATGGTAGGGGTTGGTAAGGGTTTGCCTAAGGGTTAAGGGTAGAGGGAGAGAGGGAGAGGGGTGGGAGGGAGAGACTGAGAGAGGGGGGTGAGGGAGAGAGATAAAGGTAGGGGGCACAAGGGTTTATGGTTTAAGAGTTAATGGTGGAGGGGAGGAGGAGAGGGGTAGGAGGGAGAGACTCTGAGAGAGAGAGGGGGGAGTTGAGAGAGACAAGCAGGGGCACAAGGGTTTAGGGTTTAAGGGTTAAGGGTGGAGGGTAGAGAGGGAGAGGGGGTAGGAGGGAGATACTTAAGAGAGAGAGGGGTAGTGGGAGAGAGGTAAAGGGTATAAGGGTTTAGGTTTTAAGGGTTAAGGGTTAAGGGTAGAGGGGAGCTCGAGATAGAATTAGTGAGTGCATGAGTGAGAGAGGGTTTAAGGGTAGAGGGTAGAGGGTGGAGGGGATCTAGAGATAGAAGGAATGAGTGAGAGAGAGAGGGATATGGAGAGTGGGTCTAGGAGGGAGAGACTTGAGAGAGAGAGGGGGGAGTGGGAGAGAGATAAAGGGTAGGGGGGCACAAGGGCTTAGGGTTTAAGGGTTAAGGGTGGAGGGAGAGAGGGAGGAGAAACTGAGAGAGAGGCTGGGAGGAGAGACATAAAGGGCATGAGGGTTTAGGGTTTAAGGGTTAAGGGTGGAGGGAGGGAGAGATGGGGTACGAGGGAGAGACGAGAGAGGCGGAGGAGAGACAAGGCATGGAGCAAGGCCTAAGGTCAAGGGTTAAGGTAGAGGGGAGAGAGGAGAGGGGGTAGGAGGGAGAGACTTGAGAGAGAGAGGGGGGAGTGGGAGAGAGATAAAGGGTAGGGGGTAATAGGGTTTAGGGTTTAAGGGTTAAGGGTAGAGAGGAGAGAGGTAGAGGGGGTAGGAGGGAGAGACTTGAGAGAGAGAGGGGAGAGTGGGAGAAAGATAAAGGGTAGGGGGTACAAGGGTTTAAGGTTTAGGGTTTAAGGGTTAAGGGTGGATGGGAGAGAGGGAGAGGGGGTAGGAGGGAGAGACTTGAGAGAGAGAGGCAGCAGTGGGAGAGAGATAAAGGATAGGGGGTAGAAGGGTTAAGGGTTTAATGGTTAAGGGTAGAGGGGAGCTCAAGATAGAATTAGTGAGTGAGTGAGAGAGAGAGGCTTTAAGGCTTTAAGGCTTAAGGGTAGACGGTAGAGGGTTAAGGGTAGAGGGGAACTTTCTATTTCCATTTGCAGTGTTTTTTGTGAATTAAATTGATGGCAACTTTATTTTTTTATTTGCATTGGTTTATGTTTTAAGTATCTGTACAATAATTTTATATTTAGATAATACTTAATTTTAAAATTTACATAATTTCCCATGGATCAATTCGATGGAACAAATACAAGTTGTATATATCATCATATATAAGATTATTGAACTTAAGAATTCCATGAAATAAATATAAGTTGTATACAATTGTAATTTAGGCAAAATGATTTTAAAAAACTTCACTAGGTTTCAAATAAGTATTGAAAGAATATATATGGGTTTACATGCAAGCAAAAAAAGTGAGAGATGATGCTATCAAAGATTCTTGAACTTAAGAATTTTCCATGGAACAAATATGTACATATAATTGTAATTTACATAAAATGATTTACAACTATGTACAAGTTACTATAAGTTCTCACTTGAACATGTATAGGGTTACAAGTGAACTTGAAAATCATGGATATAATATAATTCAAAGATTCTAGTTCAGCCCACTCTTCAATAACATGTAGAATTTTTTAATGATCATCACTATCTAGTCTCCATTTTCTTCGGCCATGTGCATGTGGAACTGCATGAAGATATAGCGAAGTAGCAATTATTAAGTGACTATATTGATATACCTTGTTATCAGGTTGATATTCAACAAAATGAATCCCATGTTGAACAAATTTGACTTGTTTTAGCTATATCCCTTGCACTACAACAGAACTTACATGGTAAACATGAACCTAAGGTAAGACATATGAACGTGTACAACATTTATGTGCTCAAGATATATTTAAATTTTTATAATGTAATGTGCACATGTGAACATAATGTATATATAATTTTAAATTCAAAATCACCTGTGGTAAATGACATTCCATCACTTGTTTCAGGTTGTGTTAGCTTATTCCTCTCTAATGTGCAACCCAATAAATAATAGCTAACACCTTCGATGTTTCCAAACTTTGTTATCACTGCAAAAACATCTCCTGTACACCAAATTTATACAAAAAAATTCTTAAAAAATTATAAATGTCTCTAAAGATCATTAACCAGATATATATATAATATTTAAATTATTGAAAACTTACACATACATACCTTTTCTAACAAATCCTGAAATATGGTCATAATCAATTGAAATCAAAGGAATTTCTTCAAATTTTTCTTCCTCATTTTCATCATATGTTTTTGAAACAACTAGTGGCACCATATCCCATTTACCAACATATTCAAGTTCTTGGTTGTTGCATGCATAATCAGAGTTTCCTACAATGCACGTAGTGCAAAAACAAGAGTAATCCCTTGTGTGTAATGTCCATCCATGGCGACTATTTGAACTCCTAACACAATGCAAAGATCTTGTTTTTTCTACCCTCTTGCATCCTGCATCGATCTTCTATCCACACCTAGATACATGTACAAAAACAAACTTATGTGAACAAACATGTATATATATATAAATTTTAAATTTAAATAAATTCAAATTTTTGAAAATGTAATTTATATGTATACCCAATATCTCCCAAAACACTCTATGTGGAATGTGTTGATTTGTTCTCGAAGATGTGCCGACCACATTTGATGCAAAGTGCGTCTTGCACCATTCAAAAACATCATGTGCATTGTCTATACGATCTTCTAGATAACTCATTTGATGCTTTCTTAAAGCTCGTTTGATGCAAGCTTTTGCCCCATCATGTTCACCCTTTCCATGCCCACTCTCAAAAAAACTCCAAACATGTGGTATTTTGTAGATTTTATGATATCTACAAAGTGCATAGAATGGCCGTGAAGATTTGAATTGTGTCACACATCCATCTAACCATACAAAATGATTTTCAAATTTTACACCCCCGCTTCTCAAATTTTCAAAAAAAATTGTAAAGCGATGTTGGACAAAAAGGGTGTTATGCTCTTTATCATCACTAATATAAAAGTGATATTCTTTCTTAATGACTCGTTCTTCATTTGTACTCTCAACACCAACCAATTTTGATTGTGATTTTCGATAACACACATGAACCATAATAGTGATCTTCTTTGAAAATTAATACTCTAATTGAATCTCTTTTTGATGTACAAAGGAGTAATTTTCTGCAAAGCCGACTACTGATAGAACTGTTTCAAGCAGGAAAGTATCTCTCAATGTTTGGAATTTTTGTTCTTGCCACTTAGCAAAAAAGGAATGTTGTATGTATGGTTGTATCAATTTTCAAAAATCTTCCATAAATTTTCCAATTGGAATATCCTCCTCTACATAGTTCAACCTTGTGGATTCTTTCCCAAAATTTGTTTGCAACTTTACATACTTGTACCTGTGTGAGTAAAATATGTGAATAAGCAATAAACCACATGTAATCAATGAAACATTACATTAGAAAATTCAAATAACAATCTAATCAAATTGAAACAAATAAACTCTCTAAAAACAGTACTTACCTCTTGCAATTTACTGTCTTTGTTAGGTCAGTATCCTCATTTCTTGAAGGAAATTTAGCCAAATTTCCACATGTCTCACAAATTCCTTTTATGTAGTTTATTTGAGGTCCATTTTCATGATCACATAATATAGCCTTTATGAACAAACTTGCATATTTAGGAGGTGCATTTTTAAAACCACAACTTTCTTCACTCATCTTTCAAAACACTTGATAGTAGAGATCAAATTCAATATGATAACGGCAACAAGAAGTTTCAAAAAACTTGTTTATCTTCACATAATATGGCTTTAACCTTTCAAACATTGTTTACCCAATCTATATATGAGGATATGTATTACAAATATTTATATACATCTCAAATTATGTTATGTCTAGCCAATGTTTGATATGATTTTCAAAAATACCAGGCTCAATCCTGTGTCTCATAACATCTCTAGTATTTGATGATGGATGAGTCTGATCATGCCAAAAACTTGAGATCAAGTTCCTAACAACATCTTCAATCCTGTCAGAACGGGGAGCTCTACACATAATTACCCAATTTCCTTTTGAACTCTCATCCAAAAAATTTATCTTTTTCTCATACTTTATTAATGTGGTTCTACTATAACCAATTTCAGCCGAAAGTGCAAACATTTTTCTTTTTATTGCTATATCTTGATGTACAACAGATGTCAACATCACCCTTCTTGTAGTGGCCTTATCCACTGATCGATATCCTTTCCCAATGGAATCTAAACCCTTTTTAACATTTTGATTAATATCCTTTTGTAATCCCATGTGTTTCTTCTTATTTGATGTCGAATGTACACCCAACAATTGTAATGACTCTTTCATCTCATTACGAAGAAATAAACGTGATAACAATTGGGTTTTTTCAAGTGTATCAAGATGATTGAAATAATCATTGATTATTTCATTTATAGATTTAGTCATTGACCTCTTTCTCTTATTATAAGGTTGGTTGGCATAACATTTCAGTTTCTCCATAATCATTTCAAGTAAATGATCTAAATTTCTATAAGAAATTTTTTTCATCACCTTTTCAGCTAGTTCTATATGCTCATGCATACCAGTAGAAGGAAGTGATCCTAACCCCTCTCCAACATGCATTGTGTGAACCTGGGCCTCCTCCCTATCTTCAAGGTCCATGTGTTCTTCAACATATTCATTTGATCCAATATCTAGATTTGGCTCGACTTCAGCATGAGAAATTCTTTCTTGTTGATCCCTTTCTACATGTCACAAAATATTTTGCAAAGAAAGTGAGAGATGATTCTATATAAGTTAATTTTATGTATGCAAGCAAACAAAGTGATATAAGATATGATGTTATAAGTGAGAGAAGTTTCAGCTATTTTTATATGCTCATTCATACCAGTAGAAGGAAGTGATTTTGACCCCTCTCCAACGAGCATTGTTTGAACTTGGGTCTCCTCCCTAACTTCAAGGTCCATGTCTATGAAAGATGACTATTTTTTAGTATTAAAGTTTCCAAGTTAAATCTAACATGGTTTTCATAATTGGAAATATATTTATAAGCAAAAAAAATTGAGGTGTTAATAAAATTCCTAAACACACACTTAAGAGACTAAGAGAGAGAATAAACAAGCATGTACCTTGTTTTTTTCTATGATAATTTTCCAATTTTTGTTCACGCCTCTTTTGTTCTTCTTCTTTTGACAATTTTCATTGAGACGCATTTTTTCTTTTTCTTTGTTATCCCATTTTCTTCTTCAAGTTAAAGATGACTCGAAACAAATCCCCAACCAACTTATTTAAATTCTCCTCCAATATTTTCCTCCTTGATAAATGTACAAAAACTTCTTCTCCAAAATTTGTGCTCTAAGTGATATAAATGTGAATTAATCTTGCAATTTGATATGGAAATATGAAAAATAAGCTTGTATTATATGCATATGGGAAAAAAATTATTCTAGTGTATGGAATAACTAGATCCTAGTTTAAATGAATCAAGTGGTAATCAAACAAGTTATTTCATTGTGGAGTTTTTTGTTATTTAATGTATAGATATGCAACATATCTAGTAATTTTAGAATTTTGTTAATTGTCAAAAAGATAATAGAGGTATAATTTGAATTGAATTTTCTTAATGTTTCAAAGAATAAAATTTTCCTATAATTTAATAATGGTGTAGATTAAGAGATTATTTATGAAATAATTTAACATAAAATTTTATAACTTAGAGGGAAAGTGTTTGAAGGATGGTATATTTAATTATAAAAGGAATGTTCCTACCTAGATTCTTTATAATTATATTTTGTTCTCAACTCCTCAATGGTTCATTTTAAGTCATTTTTTAAAAATAGGAGTTTTATGTACCACAAAGTGATGCACTTTTTTTGTTCTTACTTTCTATCAAGATTTTAATTTCATCATTTCTATCAAAACTTAAAACTAGAAGAACATGTCCAAATTAATAAATAATAGGCTCAATTAAATACACTCATTTATAAAATATCATTAGTTTACTTGAGCTTGGGAGTCATTTATTTTATAATTTTTGACTACTTACTATAATTTATTCAATGGGTGTGCACGTGCAAAATATTTATTGTGATCAACATGAATGAACTTAATTATAAAGTGGCATTCATTTCCTAAAATTCTACTCTAGAGAGATCAAATGTATATATCATATAAGGAAATGTAAGTTGTAAGAGATCATCAAATAAGCAAATGTATGTATATTGAATATAAGCAAATGTATACATATATCATATAAAAATGTAAACATATCGATATTGATCAATGTATAAACATGTAACATGTTATAAGCAAAGTGCCAAATGTATGTATATCATAAAAGCAAATGTAAGTGAGAGATCATCAAATGTGGAATACTAAATATCATCATATAAGCAAATGTCGAATACTAAAGATCATCATATATAGAAAATGTAAGTTAGAGATAATCAAATGTCAAATACTAGAAAGATCATCATATAAGAAAATGCATGTAGTAAAGATCATAAATCTAATGCAGGGCCTAATATGAATGTTGACTCCTAGTCGAACGATCATCTGAATGAGAACGGTCCTGCTCTGATGGATGTGTTGAGCCCTGTAAATAAAATGGTGTACAAAATGTGTTAAATACATATAATTTATATTTAATAAATTTTATAAAAGTTATTTTTAAGAATGTACTCAAGTATATTTTTAAATATGTATCTAGATCTTTGCATACATATTCATGTACATATACACATGTATATATAAAAATTTAAAACTCACATGTCCACTAGCAGCATATTCATCCACAGAGTCACATCGATGTACACAATCTAGAACAAGGCTAGCAGTGACATGAGGTATGTCCACCTACAATATATATTCATATATATCAGTACATGTGAATATCTAGTTAAAACTAAAATTTAAAAATAATTCAAAAGGAATTGAAACATGCACGCGTACACATACATGCACATCATCTGATATTGGATGACCTGAGTCCTTTGAAATGGCTGCCTCCACCATATCAACTATACGGTCAAGTGAAGAACCAATATTTGCATCCATCT
This sequence comes from Sequoiadendron giganteum, assembly GCA_007115665.2. Lineage (NCBI taxonomy): Eukaryota > Viridiplantae > Streptophyta > Pinopsida > Cupressales > Cupressaceae > Sequoiadendron > Sequoiadendron giganteum. The sequence continues at coordinate 626,459,927 of CM021109.1, forward strand.
GATCTATCCCATGTCATGCCATAAATGATGAGTGAAGAGGATTATGTAGGTGAGATGGCATCGGTGATAATGAACCGACACCAATCAACATCTCAGTAAAACCCATAGTCTATGCAGCTACCGAATGATCGAATGGTGGATCCTGATGTGCACTAGTGTTGGGTTGAGAGTGATGGAATATTGGAAGTGAACAAGCTCTGCATGCCAAATGATCTCTAACATGCTCTACACCGATCCCATAGTTTGATGCAATGAAGGCATATACCTCCAAGAGGTCCTTAGCCAAATAATGCAGAGTCCTGTGTGCCATATCTCCTGTAAGTGCCTCAAGATCTGTGGGAGTAGGGATGCCTGCTGCTATGAAAGGATCCATGGTGGTCCATTGTGCTAAAAATGGCATGGATCGAGGACATCTATACATCAAATACTGACCTACACGATCAGTAGATATCCTAGTGGTGGCAACTGCAATGTCACCTACAATATCAATTGCTTCCTTTTGGGAGGCAATGACAACCTCATATGATATGGGGGATAGAGCTGAGGTGAGAGCATGAGACCTCTCGCCAACCAATACCCTAAACATTGGGGCTGGTCTATCTACTCAATGATAAGTGGGCCTATCAGCAATCCTACCACACCCCTAACCAACATATGGTGGAATGTCCAGGTAGTTGACTTTGAGGCCCAAATGGACCTCATCATACAACTGTTGAACAAAATATAATGGAATCTGGTCATTGTTTGGGTATTGACCATGTGCTGCAAGAAATCATGGGTAGATCAATGAGGCCATAGCACAATCGACACATCTAGTGACCCGGTATGCCCTAACCTTACATGCATTTTGATAAAATGGAAAAAAAATGGTTTTTATCATTTCTTTGGTCACACTCTTGTATTTGTTTAAGGGGAACCTCACCATGTACTTCTTCCCGCATGTGGGAAAGAATAATAGCTACTTTATCTGGAGAAAATTCACTAGTCCTCTCAAGTTCATCTCTTAGTTTTTCTAGGCTATGTAATATTGACATGCATGGTTTAGAATATATCCTTGGGTTTGCACCCTGCGCTAATGAGTCTCTCAATTTCTTAATCTCATTAGTGGTATTTGCAAACAAATATTCTGGAGGTGGAACATCTGCATTTTCCATGTTATATATGTATGTACACCTAAAGGAGCAATGAGACCTTGGTTTAAATAATATATCTAGATATAGGGAATAGAAATCTAAAACAGTTCTAATAATTCATCTACTCATCAATAATATTTTCATACCATTAACAAAAAACATGTTCAACATCTATCATAGTTTTTAATAATAAAAACATTCAAATTACTAGATTGCATAGAAAACATAATCTAAAACAATTCTAAAATTTAAATTTACAAGTGTGCACTCTAGTACAAAATGTGCCATTAAAGACTTAAAAAATATTGATAAAGGTTGCATCTAAGATTTATTTCCTACAAGTAGTAATAAAGGGAAAGCATCATTACTTAAGATTGGTGGTCATGTAAAATCAATTTAGTCATTATTGTTGGCACAAATAAGAGAATAAAATGAGAGAGATGATATAAACCTGTACATATGATTTCTAAATTATTGAAGCAATATTTTGATAAGGAGGAAACCAAAAAATTAGAAATAAACTTCCTCATATCCATAAATAAAATTTGATAGGAGGAAGGGACACATGCACATAATATTTATCATGAAAGTTACCATACAATGTACAAGAAGATGATACTAAGGAACAAAGGTTTCTTATAAGTACACAACAAACCTAGATGAAGATTTAACCCTAGTACAAAAAGAAAGAAATAATGAAAGAATAGGAGAAAATGACTTGATTTAATCTTTGTACATATTTTTTCTATTATCTCAAATCTTATAGATAATATAAAATCCACCATGTGAAAATATGGTTATATTTCCTCATTTAAAGATAATTTATATTATAATTATTTTATTACTCTTATTTTTATAAATTTCTTGGATATTATAGTAAAATAAATCAACTCTTACATTTTTTAAAATTTAAAAGTTGCCTATACAAATTCCACAATCTATATAATGGACTAGCTTTGTATAATGATGTACAATGATCAATCCTTGATGTTCCAAATCATTGATGAAAGATGGAATGATGCACATAATTGGTTGTAGATCCACTTGTCTCCCAAAAGAGGAAGGAAATGAAGGCTTTATATTTTTATTAATAGACTATATTAAGTGTTATGATGGTTAATTATGAATTTTAATGGTTTAAATGTAAAAGGTAAAGAATCGCAAGTAGCAAGAGAGCTATTGATTACATATGTTTAGAAGATCTTATGAGTCTAAATTTATTATATTATTTTACAAGAAGTAAAATTGACCTAACATGTTTACCATAATTGAGCAGTTTAATTTATTTAGAAGGATGATTTTATTTGGAAGCTCTAGTCATTAGAATGGTAGACATGATATGCAATTTGATTGATTTAAGTATATACGATAGATTATACGATTGACTCTTGTGTTTACCCATGTTATAAATTATTTTAAGTTATTTATAAAATTAAGGGCTTAAGTTTGACACTATTTGTCTTTATGAATTAGATGATTTCCAAACATAACTTTTGTTTAAAATACCTTGGTCCCTATGAATGAAATTAAAAAAATTCCTAGTAAAGACCATCAAGGAAGGTCTTAATGTCATATGTGGCTTCCTTTTCCTATTATATATAAAATTCAACTAAAATAGCTTTTAAGAAATAGTTCCACAAAATTAGAGGGGTCCAACCATGAACATTTTCAATTAATTTAAAATTATTGTTTTAAGATTTTTTAATTTTTTAATTTATATAAATTTTTTACATTATTTTCAATTAAAATGATAATAGTGCTCCATAAATTACACAAAATTGAATGTTATTAAAATTTTGGTTAAAAATTAAAAAGGTTTTAAACTTTAAAGCCATTGAGGAAGGTATTGCTACTACTAGTTTATCCATGAAGGGCTTGAAGTCTCATAAAGAAAGTAAATACAAGAGGTTCAAGGAACATATAGATGATTTCCTCACAAGTATATATAAATGCTTCTACTTTATTATTTATTTCATCCTAGAAGGAAACTATAAATGTTCTTTACGATTAACATAGATTTATCCTAGATGTTGTTTCATCACTTTTATCCTATCATTTGGTTATATATTTTTATAGATTTAAAATTTGAATATTTATTACCACATTTTGAATTAAATTTAGTTATCAATTTGTTTTTTTTTTTATGCGCATAAATATTAAATATAATTGATATTTAAATAATTAAATAATTTTTTCTATGAATATTTTACACAATGATTTATGTAAACACACATTATTACAAAGCCTCTACCATTGTATGATGGGATTAGTAAAATTTATGGGTAAGAAAGTGGAATATTTTCATTTTTCCCTCTTTCATTTTTAGAGCCTCGTAGAAACCTTGTTAACAAATATTTATATAAGTGTACATGAGATGTTCAAGGAAGATGCAGGTAGCTCCAACTATTTTGAAAGTTTGAAACCTATTAAATGCTCAAGTAATCCTTGAGAGTAAGAACATCTTTTTTATGTGGTCATGTTATCATATCCTTTAATCTAATACCAATTAGTGATATGAGACTCCTCATTCTTAGAATATATTTCTATGAATTTTGGATATGATTTTGAGTGTTATATAATTCACAATTTTTTATCAAAGAAATAAATTACAATTATATTCTTAATTGACATTCAAATAGGGAGGCATTAAGTTACAACTATTATTTGAATTCAATGTTTGAATTCAACCTAGAGAAACACATATCAATCTACAAAATCCACTTAGAATCTCTAGTTTTGGTGTTACATCTCACACTACTATAGTAGGTGGATATAGTAAGTGGATATGTGCATGGAAATCATATATTAAATATGTATGTAAACTATTTGACAAAATTCCATAATGAAATGTTATCCTACATACTTCAAGCATTTTGAAAGTCAACTTGATTGAAATTTTAAACATGCAATAGATTTGGCTTATCTTATTCCAAGCTCTAGCATTATTTCTTATCATCTTCTGAACATATAAAAAATAGGTGTTCTAAAATATGTATGTAGATGGACATCAAAATCAATGAAATATCAATTTGGTAGAATTTTTTACTATGCCTAGTTTTACTCAAATGTATGAAAAATAGGCATGCATATAAACACCACACAAATTATTTGGAAAAATGCCACAAATAATCTGATATCATTTATATAAAACTATGGTTTGTTGCACTCCATTACAACAATTCATCCAATTAAGAGGTGATGTAATTTATTGATTCACTAAACAAAAATAGATTTTTATTCTTAAAATTATTCTCTAGTTAGACTCATGGAGTGACCAATTTGAAAATCAATTTGAACATTTCAATCACTTAGATAAAAATTTATCCAAAGAATAATTAAAATAGTGTTATGCAACCAATAATATAAAAGCAATAAATCTAGCCTATTAATTTTTCTAAGATTCCATTCAAGTATAATTTTGAATTCAAGTTTACAAGAAAAATAAGTCTATAATAATATTCACAAATAATATCTCCATGTTGATAATTTAAGCAATGCCTTCAACACAATCTATTAATGCATATAGAGAGATAAAAAATAGATATATACTTGTAGGTTGGAAATATCCTCAAGATGGAACAAAATTAAATTTTGATTATACATTTTGGGGGAATCTTTGGGCTATAGATGTTGACTATTTTCTTCATAATTCTAATAGTTTTAAATGCTAATTAGAGGTTTGAGTAAACTTGTTTTAAAGATGAACAAAAATAATAGTAGGAAGATCTCATTGTTGGGTTAATGCTAGTATATAAGAAAGGATATAATGAATTAGTAATAGAAGGTAGTGTTTTTACAAAGGTTGAGGCCCCAATCGGGGTATGTGTTCTTATGAAAAAGAAGCATTGAAGTGGTCACAATTTTTTTATAAGATCATGCATAAATGCATTGCTATTGGGGAAAATATTAGAAAATTTCAAGCAAATACAATTGGCAGCTGTAAAGCCAAATGAATGTTAAAAAATTTCAAGCAAATGCAATTGGCAATTGTAAAGCCAAATTTTACAAAATGGGTTTGTTTAAAACGCTTTAGAAACTTTCAAGAAAATGCAATTGGTAGCTGTAAATCCAAATTTGGTTGAAAATTGGGTTTGTTTAAAAGGCTTTAGAAACTTTCAAGAAAATTCAATTGGTAGCTGTAAATCCAAATTTTAATTAACGGGTATTATTTTTAAAAGGTTACAGAAACTTTCAAGCAAATGCAATTGGTAGCTGTAAATTCAAATTTTAAATAATGGGTATTGTTTTTAAAAGGTTTTAGAAACTTTCAAGCAAATGCAATTCACAGTTGTGAGTCAAAATGGGAGCTTGAATAGGGTAATATATTCATTATAAACAATAAAAAAAATTCTCATAGTGTGCCTTCAAGTTTTAAATGAAAATTTTGTTTGGAATTTCCGTTTCATTCCATTTGTCTTCATTTTACACAAGGAAAAATTTGGTCTCATGGAATCCATTGGGGTTTACAAATTTGCAAACAAATGCAATTTTAAATTGTTTTGATTCAGAGAGAAACAATGCCAACCTGATAATGGGCGTCCAAGTTGATATTTGAAGTTGAAATGGTGGCCTCGTTGCAAGCTTTTGTCATTCACGTTTGTTGTTGTTCACATTCGCCATGCACGAGCTTAAACTGTTCGCAATTTATTTGATAGTGATAGCCTTGTTTTTAAAATTCCCTAATTCAACTAGGTCCAGTCAAATAGGGGTTCGACCAAACCCATTAAAATATGCATTTTTTGTTCACATTTGATGTGGTTCGGCTGAACCATTTAATGGGTTCATCCGAACATAAAGATTCGACTGAACCCCCCTAAACTGCTCATTTTCCCTCCTATTCTCAATTGTAAACCACTATTATGGTTTCACCCCATTGTGTCTTAGAATAATGTGAGTGTTGGTATGTGGTGACTGATCATGTTATATTGTACACTCTTTATGTCTCCTCATCGGGGTCTAAGGCCGAGCCGAGCCTTGGCCAGGGGTTCAGGGGCGGCAGCCCTCGAGGAAAAAAAAACACCTTTTTTTCACTTCGTCACCAAAAAGGAAAAAAGCTGACATTGTAAACCATAATTTCTGGAAGCTTCTAAAAGCTTGTTATAAGCGGTTGGAATGGGGAGTTGTAGTATGGCATTATTCATGATATTGTAATATGTTTTGCACTGGATAATAAAATCATTGGATGGTTGTGATTTGGTGGATGTAGCCCATATTGGGTGAACCATGTTAAATTCTTTGTGTTGTCTTGTTTCTTCTATAATTTTGTGTGTTTTATTTCTCTATTTTATTGTTCAAATCTGCATTTAACTTGTTAGATATTTTCCCCTTCTAACCCTAACAAGTGGTAGCAGATCAAGGTTGTTTTCGATTATTATCTGCAAGAAAGTCTCATAGTTGAGTGGGAGTCTCACGATTAAGTGGGAGCAATGGCAGATGAGGGTAATTTGAAGGTTGAGAAGTTCAATGGTCAGAACTATCAGTTATGGAAGATGCAAATGGAGGACTACCTCTATAAGAAGGATTTATGGTAGCAATTGGAAGGGAAAACCAAGAAACCCTCAGCAATGCCTGATGAGGATTGGGATATTTTGGATAGAAAGGCACTTGGCAGTATTCGTATATGTCTGGCACAATCAGTTGCATTCAATATTACAAAAGCAAAGACAACTCAAGAGTTGATGGAAGCCCTAGCAAAGTTATATGAAAAGCCTTCCACTTCGAATAAGGTATTTCTTATGAAGCGTTTATTTAATATGAAAATGGTAGAAGATGGGTCAATTACTGATCATTTAAATGAGTTTAATATGGTTACCAGTCAATTAACTTATGTAAATGTAAACTTTTATGAAGAAGTTAGGGCTCTTTTGGTTCTATGTTCTTTAACTGAAAGCCAGAATAGCTTGGTAATGGATGTTAGCAATTTTGTTTCCAGTTCAAATACTTTGAAACTTGATGATGTTGTTGGTGTTATTTTGAGCGAGGAAATTCATAGGAAAAGCTCAGGTGGAACATCCACATCAGGCAATGTTTTGAATGTAGAAAGAAGGGGCAGAACAAAGGAGAGAGGAAACAATTCTAGAAGTCATGGGAAGTCACGAGGAAAATCAAAGGACAATCTAGAGACAAGAGGGATTGTTGGTATTGTGGTAAGTCAGGGCATTTAAAGAAATATTGTTGGTCTCAAAAAAATAAAGGAGACAAAAAGGAAGGAAATAAAGAGGAAAATGTGGTAAGTAATAAATCTGATGAGGATGCTTTGATTCTTTCCCTTGACAATATTGATGATTCTTGGGTGTTAGATTCAGGGGCTTCATTTCATGCTACGCCCCATAGATATTATTTTCTTGATTATTTCCAAGGGGATTTTGGGTTGGTTTATTTGGGAGATAACGAACCTTTTCAGATTGTTGGAAAGGGAAGAATCAAGATTAAGTTGAAGAATGGGAATCATTGGCTACTACATGAGGTAAGGCACATTCCAAAGTTAAGAAGAAAATTAATTTCAGCAAGGCAACTAGATGATGAAGGTTGTGTTGTTACATTTAGTAATAAAAAATGGAAAGTTACAAAAGGTGCCTTAGTGGTAGCAAAAGGTGTGAAAGTAGGCACCTTATATCTTTGTACAGGGCATACTATTCCTTCTACTTTAGCTATTGAAAATAAAAATCAATGTTCAAGAATAGTTGCTATAGTTCAGCAGGCAAAAAATCAGATAGTTGTTGTGGATTCTGAATTATCACTATGGCATAATAGACATGGGCATATGAGTGCAAAAGGTATGAAAGTGCTTCATTCAAAGAATGTTTTACCAAGTCTAAAATGTGTTAATATGGATTTCCGTGAAATTTGTGTGTATGAAAAACAAAAGAGAGTTAGTTTTCTCAAAGATGGGAAACAAAAGAAAGATGAGAAATTGGAGCTTGTGCATATGGATGTAAGGGGACCAGCTCAGGTATCTTCTGTTGGAGAATCTTAGTATTATGTTACATTCATTGATGATGCAACTACGAAGGTATGGATTTATTTCCTTAGGCAGAAATCTTATGTATTTGAAACTTTTAAAAAATGGAGAAGTTTGGTTGAAAATGAGATAGGTAAAAAAGTTAAAATGTCTTAGATCTGATAATGGTGGTGAGTATTGCAGCAAATATTTTGAATAGTATTGTTCCTCTAATGGTATTCGTAGGCAAAAAATGGTTCCAAGGACTCCATAGGAAAATGGAGTGGTTAAGCGTATGAATAGAACAATAATGGAGTGTGCACAAACTATGAGATTGCATGTTAGGTTATTAAAATGACTTCTATTCATATTGTTTTCAGTATTGTGGCTACTGAAGATTTGCATTTAGAACAGCTTGATGTTAAAACTACCTTTCTCCATGGTGATTTGGAAGAGGAAATATATATGGAACAACCACAAGGATTTGAGGTCAAAGGTAAGGAGAAACTAGTGTGCAAATTGAAGAAAAGTCTATATGGCTTGAAGCAAGCACCTCAGAAATGGTATATAAAATTTGATAGTTTTGTGGCTGAGCAAGGCTACAACAGGTGTAATTCAAACCATTGTGTCTACTTTAAGAGGCTAGTTGAAGATAGCTACATTATTTTATGTTTATATGTTGATGATATGCTTGTAGCAGGGTCTAACATGGATCACATAAAGGAGTTAAAATAACAATTAGCAAATTCATTTGATATGAAGGATTTGGGGGCAGCAAAACAAATCCTTGGTATGGAGATTACAAGAGATAGGAAAAATAGGAAATTGTTTCTATCTTAGGTTGATTATGTTGAAAAGGTGTTGCAGAGATTTCATATGGAGAATGCAAAAAAATTCAGCACACCTTTGCCTAGTCATGTCAAATTGACTAAGGATATGTGTCCAAATACATAAGAGGAGGAAGAAAAAATGTCCAAGGTACCATATGTGTCAGTTGTAGGCAGTTTAATGTATGCCATGGTATGCACGAGATTGGATATTGCTCATGTTGTAGGAGTTGTTAGCAGGTATATGAGTCATCCTGGATTTGAGCATTGGAATGCGATAAAATGGATTCTCGGGTACTTGAGAGGTATATCCAATAAATGTCTATGTTTTGGGGGCTCTAATACATATTTAAAAGACTATGTTGACTCAAATTTGGCAGGGGATATAGATACCAGGCAGAGCACCACAGTTTATGTATTTACATTTGGTGGGACAGCAGTGAGTTGGATTTCTCAGTTGCAAAAGGTGGTTGCTTCATCCACCATAGAGGCAGAGTATGTTGTTGCAACAGAGGCAGCAAAGGAGATGATATGGCTGCAATTTTCATGGAAGAGTTGGGAAAACAACAGGATGAAAATCACTTGTTTACAGAAAACCAGAGTGATATACACCTTGCAAATAGTTATGCCTTACACTCTAAAACCAAACACATACATCTGAGATATCATTTCATTTGGTCAGTTTTGGAAGATGGACAGGTAAAGCTAGAAAAGATACATACAGATGTCAATCTAGTGGATATGTTTACGAAGGTGGTGATAAGGGGGAATTTGAGCTCCTCTTCAATTTTGGTTGGCCTTCAAGGTTGAATTCAAGTATAACAAAGCAGTAGGGTCCAAGGTGCTTATTTCTAGTGGGAGTTTTAAGTGCATCGGTGTCATCCAGGATCAATCTCCAAGTGGGATATTGTGTTGGTATGGAGCCTAATCAGTCTCCAAGTGGAAGATTGTTGATATGTGGTGACTAATCATGCTATACTATACACTCTTTAGTACTACACACTCTTCATGTATCCTCACCAAGGTTCGGGGCCGGGCCAGGCCTTGAGCAGGGGTTCAGGGGTGGCAGCCCTCGAGAAAAAACAAATCACCTTTTTTTTGCTTTGTCATCGAAAAGAAAAAAAGCCGACATTGTAAACCCTAATTTCTGGAAGCTTCTAAAAGCTTGTTATAAGCGGTTGGAATGGGGAGTTGTAGTATGGCATTATTCACGATATTGTAATATATTTTTCACTGGATAATAAAATCATTGGATGGTTGTGGTTTGGTGGATGTAGCCCATATTGGGTGAACCACGTTAAATTCTTTGTGTTGTCTTGTTTCTGCTATAATTTTTTGTGTGTTTTATTTCTCTATTTTATTGTCCAAATCTACATTTAACTTGTTAGATATTTGCCTTTCAACCCTAATAGTGAGTAGATGGTTTTCCTTTGGTGAATTATTTATTTTATATATTAAAAGTAAGGGAAGAGCCCCTAAACCCATAAGTTTAAGCTAGAAAAACTAAGAAACAAAGGACAATCAGGCAAAACAACCAATAACAAGAAAAAGGAAGCACGCAGACCTCATAAACTATCCAAAAATATGAAAGCATGCATGTAGGCTTGAACGTCAAGGAAATAATAGAGAGACAAAAAAATAGAACCAAATATTTTACAATAGAGACAACAAAATAGAACCATTAATTTTTAGAGGAGGAAATGAAATCCTAATTAGCCTTCAGTAGGTCCATGGCCACCCTCCAGTCCTTCGCACTAACACAATCTGAAACTGAAGTCCACTAAATCTTTCCCAATTTTTGTTTTAATTTTTTTGATTTTTGACTTTCCAAGAACTGTTCTAAAGATGGCATGTTGCATGATCCCATCCACAAAATTAGTTATTTATCCAACAACTTCCTCAAGGACCACAATCCTATTTTTAATTTTCTCACCATGACCATTGAGCTTGTCCTTCAAAGAGCAGCTAGCCCTTTTATGCGCTTTATCCTCCACATTTTGGTCGAGGTCGTTGTGTGTGTCTTTTGCATTTTCCATTTCTTCATTCTCAACATTAAGGTTATCATTTTCAACATCCTCCTCCCATTCAAGTTCTTTTGAATCCTCTTTTTCTTTTCTCACAAGATTTCCTCATCATCGCTAATCTTCCTCTCCTCAACACTAAATTCTTCTTCTTCATCCTCCAGCTCGATGTTATCCTGACTATCTTCCTCACACTCAGGAAGGAAATCATCATTTGATTCAATCAAACCCTCATAATCAAGCCCTAATATTTTTCCTTTATTTTTTTTTCGTTTATTCTTCTGGCTTACACTAGCCAGTTTGGAAGAGTGTCTTTCACCAAACCCACTATTATTCGGACCCACCTAGTAAGTTTTTGGGTCATCCCTAATTTCAATAGTTATAGAGCAAGGGAACTCCACCTTTTTCTTTTTCACACACTTAAAAATCGGTGAGGCAATTCTTTTTTGAGGGGTAGTAGTCTCCATGACCAACCCAGAATAGGTATTTGGGGACGTGGTGGCAAAGGAGAGCCCTTTTTTATTTTGGTTTAGAGCTCAAAGGGAAGGGCTTTATGGGAAGATCATCAGTAATTTTCAAGAAGTTGTAAACCCTCAAAAGTATCAATGGGAGTAGGGTTTGACTGTGGGGTAGCATCATGTGTAAATTTATAGAGGGCATAAATTAATCCTTGATGTAAGGGTGAATAGGCACCTTTAACAATGCAAGTTGTAAGGGAAGAAAGTGGGAAAAAAGGCACATTTATACATACTTCTGATGAACATGATTTAATAATGGAAAAAGGTAACCATGTATAATAGCACATCTACCCTCAAGGGTGAAATACCAGATTAGGTGAATGCTTACCAAGTTGTAGGGGAGGCAATTTCTCCCTGTTGCAACCATTCTACAAAGGCACGACTTTCTCAACTTCCTCAAAGAACTTATCTTTGAATTTATGGTACTTCCCATTGTAGATCTTTTCAACCTTATTTCCTTTGCATTGGAGGCTTGTGGCTTTCAAAATTAAGCTAGCAGTAAATTCAAAGTGGATAACACCAATAACAACCTTACTCATGTTCCAGAATTTCAGAATTTGGAAGTTAGATTATCATCGTGCCCTTGCATAGCTTGGAATAATGGGGTGAGGCAAGCGTCTTCAAAAAAAATCCACAAATAAACATTTTTTTTAAGCGAGATGTAAGATGGAGGCTCAAATATTTTCCTTGGGCACCCAATTTTGGTAGCAAGGTGATTGAACAAAAGTAGAAGGGGGATCTTCACACAAAACTTAGCACAACGAGTGAAAGGAATGGGGTTTTAAATATAGGAATAAATCTTAAGGAAGAGGCAACCAAAAGGAGGATACAATATATGGCTTATGTCAAGCTTGCAAGTAATTATGGTTCTAGATTTCCCATTATGCCACTTGTCATGAATATTGTACATAATGTGTGAAAGAATGAAGTGGAGAGAATCCTTACTTGAGATTCCAATCCGAAAATATTTCATTTCCATAATAACTTCACCTTTGTGGAAATCTATAAGTTTTGAGGAATGAAAGGACATAATTACCAAATTTAAACACAAAATGATGACCCTACCCTTCATGTGATGAGTGATTAAATCCTCATGATTCATTATAATATTATTAAGATAAATCTTCATCCTTTTCCCAAAAGCCAAAACATAAACCTTTTCAACCTCCCACATATTATGTGTCTGCCTACAAACCTTAAGGGGACCAATAATAAAGAAAATTAGGGAGTTGAAAATCAGCAACGTACATAGCAATATCAAAGGACAAAGCATAGTAAATCTAGTTGTGTGTATTAAGCAGCCACCTATATACAAGTCTTTCATTAGAAAATATTTCCTTGATGTTGAAAGGGATATTATCAAATCCCTAATAGGCCCAGTTAGTGCAAGATAATTTAACATTAGCCGCCTCATCGGCTGCCCTATTTCCTTCCTTATAGGAATGGTAAATATTATATTGTGAAAAGGTGTTGAGAGAGTATTTACAATATTCTATCATATCTTTAATAATCCTTGAAGGCTCGACATAAATTCCCTTTAAAATATGAATAATTACCAAATAATCTCCTTTAATAATCACCTTGTTGCATTCTTTTTCTTTTAATCTCCTTATTCCCCACCAAGCCGATGTAGCTTTTTCTACAATACTAGAGCAGACCCCTAGGGTTTTGGCATATCCTTCAACAAGAGCACCCTCATGGTCCTTGATAACACCTCCAGCAATATCCATACCAAGTTTTCCTTTGTAACACCCATCAAAATTTAATTTAAACCAGCCTTCCTTAGAGGGAATCCATTTAGTGGCTTTTTTGCTTAGGATTTTGACCCATTTTATGCACAATAGACTATGAGTGATGCCCCATAGCTATTTAATTATAATTTCTCCTTAATAAGGAGGGGATTTTTCAAAGCTATAATCAGTCGAGTTAATATTTTCTTGAAGTTGTTGTTTTGTTGAGAAAAAACCTCAATGTTGTTTCTTCTCTAATCTCAAAAAATCATGTTGTTTCTCTCTTTCCATAATTTCCAAGACACCACTAGGGGAATTTGTTGCCAAAGGTTAACAATGATGGGGTGAGAGAAAGGGAAGTAGCTCCAACTGTTAACAAAGTCCTTCAAGGAGGAGGGGAAAACCCAGCAACAGACTAACAAAGATTTAGAGACATTGTTCCAAACCTCCTTTGAGAAGGAACAACTTAGGAGGTGGTCTATGCTTTCAGCATCCTAATAGCATAGATTACATTCGTTAATAAATTTAAACCCACATCTATTGAGGTTATCAACTATAAGAATGTTGTTGTGGGATAAGTGCACAAAGATGGGGGGCCAAAAAGAGGTTTTAAGTGGCCACTTTTTTAAAAAAAATTAGGAAACATTGACCTTCGATGATAAATTGAAGACAGTTACACTCAAGATTTTAAGATGCAACAAAAAAAGAGTCATAGTGCTCTGAATCAACTTTTTAAACTACTTTTTTTAAAATGGTAGAGATTAAGGGGTTGAAAAAGGGGGACCACACAAACTGGTCTTATTTTTCTTCAAAAAATATAACATAGGGTCTATTGTGACCCCCCTATAATGTTTTAAAAAATAGTATTTTAAAAATCGGTTTGGTGAGAAATTAGCTAACACCATGTATTTTATCCTTGATTTTTTGATATTTTTTAATGAACTATGATTTTTTACTATTTTCAAAGTGGACACATCTTGAAAAATAAAAATTTGAGTGTGCTACCCACTAAAAAATTGAAAACTAATCGAAAATCAACTTTCTTTAATATGTGTAGAATGGAGTCTAGTTTCTAAAAATATAATTTATTTAAAATTTCAATGAACGGTTAAACGGTTAAAAAATAAAGTAAAAAATACCAAACATTGATTTTTGACAAAAAACAAATACACCAACAAAATAAATTAAGGATGAGTCTTAACATAGTCAAAATGTGAAAAAAATTACATGGTTAAAGATAGCTAAGAGGGATCTTAACATTACCTAGGTGTTTTTTAACTTGACCTTGAAACATGTGCAAACCTGATGGCGAGCATGCTTGAGATTATGTGATTTTTTTAGAATCTAGAATAACATGTTTTTGGGTGTTGAAAATTCAATCCAAGCCTTTGGATTAGAAATCCAAAGAAAATCGAAGCCTAAGGCTTGGAAATTCCCAAAGCAGGCAAAGATGTGAGCGTGTTATAATGCACTTGCATTATGTGAAATTGTAGCATCGTAAGTTGTCATCCTTGACAATTTCACACTATTTTTTCTCCCCTTTAAATTATTGAGCCTAATTGAGGTCTCCTAATTTCCTAAATTATGCATTCTATAGCCCATTTTTACCATTTTCTGAGAAATTGCAAGCATTGAACAAATGTATTTAATTAATGTTTTACCCCCGAAACCCTATTTCCTAGAAGATGGAGCTAGGATTGGGACACCCTTTGGCATTTGAGTCCCTCTATTTATTGGGATCCAAATTTGAATATGTCAGTATCAACATTTTAACATTTCAAATTCAAGTTGCAAATACATTAGCTATCGAGATCTAATTTTCAAGAAATTAGAGAAATGTCTATAAATACCTAGTTATTTCATCATTTGAAATCTATCTAGAAAACTATTAGAAAACTTATGATCAAGAGCACTATCAAGCAAGTCATTAGCATCATTTTAGTGATTCTTTTCAGCAATTCAAGATCCTATCATCATGTCAAATCTTATGTGATTTTATGCATGTTTATGTTGTCATTGTTTGTGAAGGCTAACCTTTTTTGTAGGTCTTCAAGCAATTCAAGAAATCAAGCAAACAAGATCCAAGACCTTGAGGTGATGTGCATGACTTCAGTCCTTCAAGGAAGCCATTGAAGTGTTGGTTCCCAAAATTTCCACATCATTGAACCAAATATAATGCTTAGATTCAATGAGAAATTTGGCCAACGAATGGGAGATTTATCTCACACTTTTCTCCCCTACATTTTAGGCTCTGCAAAACCTAGGTGGGTCTCCCTATATGGTGTTGAATATGGATGTGAAATAAGGTTTTATTGCAGCACCTAGCAAATAAACTTCATAAAAATAACAAGTGTTTATATGTTTGCAAAATGGAAGGCACTATCCTTGTTGTGTTTGAAACCCAGGTATGAAGTATGCAAATAATTAGAAATAAATATTGGGTCAATGCAGGATCATGGGGGACCAAACTAGGCCCTTGAGTGGCAATGAAACTTGACATAAAAATTTGAGTAGGTTATTAACATAATTTGAAAATTATGTAAGAATAAAATTTGTAGAAAATTGAATGTAGTTTCTAAGATACTAGTCCTCTTTTGGAAAAAAGTAAGTCTATTTGGTGAAATTTTGAAATTTCAATACAATAGTAGTAAATTTTTCAAGAAAAATAAAGCAATTGTATGTTTGACCAACCTAAGTACAAGCAAAAAATATATATTTTTTGAAACTTTCAATGCAAGTAGAGAAAATATGCCCAGATGTGCCACATTTTTTTTATATTTTTTTTGCAAGTAAATAATTAGTTATGAAGTTTTTATTAGAATTTTTTTTTAAATATTAAAACTTGTTTGTCTGAGCACCATAACTTGGTCAAAAAATTATGAAAATAAAATTTTCTTTTTTCATCCTATAGTATGGGAAGCATAGATTGTGGCACATCTTTCAGATTCAAAAAATATGAAATCATTTGAGAATTATAAAAAAAATCAATCGGCCTATCAATCAAGACTTAAGTCATAATGCATGTAGAAAATCAATAATAATTATCTATTTAATTCCGAATAAATCATATCTTATATTGGTGGAAAGTTGACAATTTTATCAATAAACCTTTTTCATTTTATCAAATTTGGATAAAAAATTATTGTCAGCCACTTTTGGGTCATATTGCCACTTTTTGGACCCCCATGATCTTGCACTCACCCTATTGCAAAAAATAAAACTTGGTTTTATATTTGAAGTGTTCTTTTTAGATTGAAGGATAATAGTTCAAAATAAACTGATGCATATCCAAGACTACAAAGTCACAATGCATGTACACATCCTTCACCACATTCTAAACATATCTTGATAATCATTCAACCATTAACACCTTATGTTAATGAGACCAACCAATGACTGACAATGTAACTTCTACTTAACAATCCAAACTACAACACAATATTCTCATTATTTTCATTGAAAGGGTTTATAATGCTCCTTGAGCAAACACTAACCATGAAAATAATCCAAATGTAGCAAATGTGCATGGAAAGCTCTACAATACTTGATTGTATTACGCTAAAACAAATACTTCATTAAAAATTGGAGACAAGATACATTGATAGCATGCAAAAGAATGCATTCATATATGCTACAATCAAAATATACAATGCAATAACATGAAAATTTGCATAGCATGAGTCTCTATTTCCTTGCAAAAAACCAATAGCCTACCCCTTACAGCTTCTTCAAAATCTCATAACCCTAAAAAATAAGATAGAAATTACATTTTAAAGAGATGGGAGAAGCCCAAATTTAATCTCTACCTAACACTTGTCACAAGTTCAACCTTCATATCTACAACAAATTGGCATCTAGAAAATGCCTCTTCACAAATCATTTTCCCTCTTCTTTTGAGACTAAATTTTTATTACCCTTTACATTTGCAATCTCGAGTAACATTCTTACCTACATGTAAAATCTCACTTGTCATCTCCATTTTCACCTATAAGTGAAAAAAAATCAATCTTGGGTCAAAACCCACTTACCCAATTGCCATTTTACTTTGTAGGTAAATTTATTTTACCCATATGCAATTTACTTCATTATTGACATTTAAATATGTGATTTTAATCATGCATTTTAACCTTCTAGAGCTTTCATTTCACTTTGTATTTAGTTTGACATTTTGTCAAACTATTGGTCGGTATCCATTTTGCACTCACATTTCACCTGCAATTACCATTTTCATTTTATCTTCAACTGAGATTGAGCTTTATCATAATCTGAGCATTTGGTAGTAAAAAATAATTCACAAAACATATGAGAATGCTATCCATGTGTTTATTTGGTTGTCAGGTCACTCATGCACTTTGTATAGGTCATCTCAGCTTGCTAGCGCTCATAAAATAGGTAAAACATGTCCAAAACCACTACCCATGTGTGATAAAAGGTCCAAGCAAATTTTGGAAGGCAAAAACCACAGTTTGTGGCTCAAAATTTTGCACAAAAACTTTGCACGTGAGAGGACACCATTTTCAGCTCTAAGATGTGTTCATTGCGGGTTAAAATAGTGAAAAACTATTATTAAATGTGGCACCATGATGTTGCATATCATGCAAGAGATTTCCAAGCAATTTTTGACCTCATAAGTAAACATAATATACACAAAATGTTAAAACTATAGCCTAGGAATGGGAAATATTGCAAACAACATTTTAAACACTTAAAACCTTTATTCTCTATTGTTTCCATGGTGAAAACCTCTCCCAAATGCCCCTCCACGTGGCAAGTGTTGATTGCAGTTCCCTAGCTACTCACTTCGCATTTTTACCTTGCTTTTTCTTTAATTTTTGCATTGGCTTTTGCTTGTGCGATGGGAGAGGTAGGGAAAAAAGACTGTGCAAACTTCACATGAAAAGAAATATCAAATGCCAAACTTTTACCATGAAGGTAGCCGTTAAAAAATAACTAATGAAATTCCAACGCAATTTAGCCTGAAGTCAACACAATTTTATTCCAAACTCCACATTGCATAACTATGTTGCCTTTTATTTATGCGCTGAGAAAAGTAATAAACATTTGAGATTGAAAAAAAATGCACATGAAGGAATGTTTTATGGGAACCTTTCATCATTTTTTGGCCAATCAAAACTTCATTGTTGGCCTCTACTCATCCCAACCAACAGTGAAATAAACCATTAATATTTTCAGTGCAGTCATAGGTCAGCACAATTTTTCCCATTTAAAAGTGTGTTGGGGTAAAGTTATGTGTTGGGGAATTTAGGCTTATAAATTTGGCTTCAAACTATTGAAACTTTATTTAATATTTCCCTTCATACTACCCATTTACATGCCTTTTCACATTGGAAAATATTTAGAACATTTGAAATGTTTTAAAATTTGGCATATTGAAACATTAGAATCGTGATTTTTTCAAGAGGGCATAATCAATTAAATAAAACATGGGTTTGCAATCAGATTTCACCCAGCAAACCAAAATTTGGTACTTCCTTTGTAATCAAACTTGTTGGAGGTGTGTGTCACATCAAAAAAAATTACATTAATTCATCACTTGACCTCGCACTTTGACAAAATTTAAATTTAAATACATTTGAGACCAAAAAAAGAAATGGGTTGCCCTTAGATTTTTAAAATTCATAAAAAATTTGGGTCGCCAAATCTACTCTGATCACGGTCAAAAATGCATTAAAAGGCATGTCAAAACTCATCTTGAAAGTACAAAATTGAATAGGCATACTACCATATGTTCCAAAAAACTTTCTACCACATGGATTTGCATGATGACTCTCGAGTTGTAAAAATTTAATTAGTAAAGATGGGCTCTGAGGTAGATGTGGTAGGAAGCAAACTTAACCCTTGTTGCAAACTGAAAGTGTATAGGCACTTCAAATTTGTAGGTGCCAACAGATCCCATCAACTCACCTATAGATAACTGTATTAGATCTTTGGACTCTTCAATTACATCAACAATAACATCAAATTTACTAGGAAGTCTCCTAATAAAATTTTCTACAATCTTTTGATCAATTATTTCTTCTCCATGTGATTTAATTTGATTAACAATATTCATAATTTGACTCAAAAACTAGTTTATAAACTCTAAATCCATCATTGATAAACTCTGAAATCTTCTCGTAAGAGGTTTTATCTTAACCACTTTCACCTTAATTTTTTCCTAATAAGCTATTTCTAGAATATCCCACACTCTTAGATCTAGTTGTTGTTGTAACCCTAGGGAAAATATGTTGAAATGCTAAAGAACCCAAATGAAGTTGCAATCTTCAAAGGATCAACCAAGAAAGATACCATCCACAAGAAAGTGTTGATATTGATCAATTAACATGAATAATCTCTTATGCTACAATGTACAAGCTCCTTGAATAAATAGGTAAGGTGTGATGAGGAATGAGAACTATCTTTGATACAAACATTAAATGCTCAATGCAAAAATTAAATGTGTAGATACCTGAAATTGTCCTAGCCTGCAAGTAACACTTTTTTACTAATTTTCACCCTTTTCTCCTAATTATTAAATAATACCTTATTATTTAATTATTATTAAATATCATATTCTACTACTAAGTGACTTTATGTTATTTAATTAATTCATTCTAATTCACCCTTCATGATTAATTAAATAAATCTTATTTATTTAATTATGTCTCAATTATCATTAACCTTCCTAATTGATTAAATAGATCATATTTATTTAATTATGTCATAATTATCATTAATCTTCTCAATTAATTAAATAAACCTCATTTATTTAATTGCATTGCTAATTACACTTATTCTTCTATTTTAATTAAATAGTTATCATTAATTGTTTAATTAACATTCAGCACCCTGCTTAAATTAAATAATTGTTACTAATTATTTAATTAACCGCTTCCACACTTCTAGATTAAATAATTAAATTAATTATTTAATTCCCCTATTCCATCTCAACATTATCCATTAATAAATAAACATTTTATTTATTAATTAATCCTCACTTGCATGTTCCTCCAATAATTAATTTAATTAATTATCATTTCATGCATAATTCCCTCTTCCATGACTAACACTCTCTTCCAGTCGACTAGATAATCAATTCTAGTTGACTCTTCAATCAATTCACTTTACTCCCACTCACTTCGAGTCTTTGAGTCAATGAAATTAGTTAACTAATTATTAGTGTTAGTTGAATCTTCAATCAATCAATCATGCAACCAATTAACTAGAATCCTGCAACCAGTTGTAGTCAGTTAACTTGGCAATCAGTTCCTCTCAACTATCCTCAACCATTGATCTAGATCGTTCAGTCGAATCAAGCATTTCTATAAAAGCATCCCTCACATCACGTTGATGGCTAACCATGAAACTTTGGCATTTGCATCATTGTGATCATCTTATACACTTGAAGCCTAAGGCGAACAAAGAACATACCAATTTTTGATCTAGGAAAAGCAAACAAAGAAGGACAATAGAATTAATCCATGACAAATGGTGAAGGTAAAAGTATTGATTTTTTAAATCTAATTTCATCCATGTTGCATATTTTCCATTGAATAATTTGGATTTGTATTTGAATATAGGATTGCAGATTATGGTTGTTTTCTTTAATTCCTTATCTCCCTTATGACAAATGCCAATTTTCCAAGTTACATTTAGTGAACCCAACGTGAATCTCACGTAATTAAAAAAAAATTACGATATTTATATTTTTTGTAGCTACAAGAAGTGTGACGCATTCATGAAAAATAGCAACACAATCAACATCTCATTCAATGCATCGTCTCACCCATGTGATGCATACAAAGTTTTTCAAGCTATATTTGTCACATTTATTTTTGTTTTTTTACAGTTTAGAACCAGTCCACCATTAACATTGAACCCTACACCGTAGTCGACCCTATGTGCATCGCATCTAAGTCTTCTTACACCATAGCTGAATTTCTATGCACTGCATCTAAGTCTTTTTGCGCTGCAGTCGAATCTTTGTGCACCGCATCCATTTCATCTTGCACCACAATCAGTTCTTTGTGCACTGTAACCCTGCACCACAACTGACTATCATAGAAAGAAGGTATAAAATATTGATCTATATTTTTTTATTTTTTTTTCAATAGGGTAAGGATTTTGTGTTACTAATATTTTGTTTTCAACTTTTGGTGATCTCTTGGATTATCTCAAATATTTCTTTATAGTGCTTAAAATGAACACAATATCAAACATTTCTTTTTAGTGCTTAAAATGAACACTATCTCAAACATTTCGATTTTAGTGCTCTAAAAAGAACAATACAATCCTCACTTTGCAATTTGGATTTTAAATTAATAGTGTGATTGAACATGCAATACTTCATTTGGTGCTATAAAAATTAGCATACAAATCACACATTTACTTTGGTGTACCTAAAATGAACAAGTGTAAACTGTATTTGATGCGCTTGCACACATGTTGTCAGTCCACCAAAAGTAGGTGTTGTTTAAATTATCCTCTCCCCTTCCGTACCTTATGCAATCCTGGGTGACAAGAAATTACAACATTTAAAATTTTCATTTTTTTAAATAGGAGGTCTACCTTGGGATACATCTTTATTGAGAACCCAAAGAATC
Source organism: Sequoiadendron giganteum (assembly GCA_007115665.2). Classification (NCBI taxonomy): domain Eukaryota; kingdom Viridiplantae; phylum Streptophyta; class Pinopsida; order Cupressales; family Cupressaceae; genus Sequoiadendron; species Sequoiadendron giganteum. The sequence goes on from CM021109.1 coordinate 626,481,699, forward strand.
GACCTCAAGCGGCATTTTCTAGCGTGCTATAGAAATTGGATGAGAGAAAAAGTTGTAACTTTTGATCTATGCATCTAGCATACTATAATTTCGCTAGGGTCTTACAGTTTTTTGGAGCCTAAGGAGTGTAGGAGTTGAGAAAATACAACTTTACAAACCCTGAAGATTACCTACATGCAAATAACCTGTCACAAAAGAAGAGATGGAGACAAACAAGCAAGGGTTCTCTTAAAACTGAAAATGTATATATCAGAGAGAAAGAGAGATTGAATTGATATGAAATACAATGGGATCAATCCTTATAAAAAGGAGATCATGTAAACCCTAATAAAACCCTAATAGGAAAAACCCTAAAAGAAACCCTAATAGGAAAACATTTAATAATTAATATAATTATTAAATTTCACTTTATGCAAACTAACATGAAATCTTAAGAAGAGAATAAAGGTAACTTAATCAACATTATTAAGTTGAAACCTTTACTCTAACACCCCCCCTTAAGATGAGTAACAATGCAGCTACAAACAAATGCAAGAAAGCAAAGGTAACTACAATGCAAGAAGGAAAACATGGGTCTCGGCAACTAGGCCAGATCAGGTACCCAAATACAACCAAATTTCTGTAAAGAGGAGAAATAGAGAAAACCTCATGGGAAAAAGCTCTACTCCAAAAAGAGATGCAGAAAGTCAAGAAGAACATCACTGAAGCATAAGAAGTTGTAAACAACTATCAAAAGATGACTGCTATGGTGCTGAAGAACCTCCGCTGAAGAAATGGAAGATCCCTTCCAAGGCAAAACCAAGGAATAATTAGCATGAACAGTATAATACCCCCCCCCCATAATGTTGAACTGGGAGAGTCTGACAGATCCACTAAAATGGTGTGAAACACCCTATCGTGCATAAAGAAGAAGATACAACATCTGAAAGTACACAAGAAAGCACCTGCAACTGAAAAAGTGGTGTGCAAAACAAAGTACACATTCATGAGGCTGGAATCATATGGATCCACTATTGTCGTGGAGGGACACTCACCGGACAAAGGTGTGATGGCAAAACAAAGGCAAACTACACAACCCCCCATGGCACTTTATAATAACAGTGCGAGTACAAAATATGGCACAACTTTATGTGCAAAATCTCCAAAAAATGCATGTACAATAGTGTGGCACTTTATCTCAGTGCATTTACATAAAATATTACTTACAAATGATGCTCAAAATGTCCTAAAAAGGACAAAGTGAAAATACATGAAGGACAGCCAAAAAAATGACTATAGAATGTACCAACAGAAAAAAAAAAGTGATGAGACCCACACCACTGGAAAGATGAAAAAACCAGCTTTCTGACGATATCTCGTTTGCCAAAAAATGATATTGTATGCCCAAGTTACGGCCTCTGGAAGAAAACAGCTCCAAAGATGAAAAAAGCCAACGCTAGATAAAATTTGACGGTCATACGGCTATCGCAGCAAAATCTCGGCTTAAATTTAACGGCCAAATGGTCGTCACCGCAAATGCACAACTAGGCTTATTACAAAAAAAATTGTCTTTTATATAAAATAAAAAATAAAAAAAAGATGTGATTTTTTTATTAAAAAAAATGTTTTTTTTTTCACATAAAAAAAACAAACAAAAAAAAATTATTTTTTTTTAAAAATGGCATGTACCGGGTCGTGGCCTGGTAGGTACTACCATCGGTGGTACTGTCAGACCATCAGTTGGCATTAAAGCTGCCACCGGCTGGCAGTACGTCGGTCGGCGTACTTAGGGCCCGCAGGCCTGTGGACGCAGGTACCTGCGAGTACCCTAGTACCAGGGCCGGCAAGCCCTTAAACTGCGATTTTTAAAATAAAAAAATCTAAAACATTACTATAAAAACTGCGAAAAAAAAATTGCAAGAAAAAATATGCGGAAAAATAAATTCCGAAATTTTTTCTTACCGGGCAGGCGGACGGTCGTACAGTCGTACCAGTAAAAAAAATTTGCCCCAAAATTTGACTTTGTCCAAAATGGATGAATGAACAATCTATTTAGGGGTTTTGGACCGCTACGAACGCAATGGCGAGGTCCATTTGAGCTGAAAATGATTTGAAATTACAAGTATGCCCTGGATCAAAAAAAACAAACCCCAAACCCTTGAAGCTCCAAAAATCTTCAAAACAAGAACAGGAAGCAGCAGGTCTAAAGCTCTGATACCATGTAGGAGTTGAGAAAATACAACTTCACAAACCTCGAAGATCACCTGCATGCAAATAACCTATCACAAAACAAGAGATGGAGACAAACAAGCAAGGGTTCTCTAAAAATTTAAAATGTATATATCAGAGAGAATGAGAGAATGAATTGATATGAAATACAATGGGATCAATCCTTATAAAAAGGAGATCATGCAAACCCTAATAAAATTCTAATAGGAAAAATCCTAAAAGAAGCCCTAATAGGAAAACATTTAATAATTAATATAATTATTAAATGTCACTTTATGCAAACTAACGTGAAATCTTAAGAAGGGAATAAAGGTAACTTAATCAACGTAATTAAGTTAAAACCTTTACTCTGACAAGGAGATGTCTAAGTAATCAACAATTTTCACAAATCCACTCACTAAGAACCCTTGTTGTAGAGGCCTTAAAATCCTTTCAAACATAGTCTTATAAAGTAGTGCAAGGGATGTGGATTATACCTAGAAGCTACTCACCATGTACTTTCTTAGGTCGAGATAGATCTTGTTGGGTTGCTAGAAATAGCCTCTTAGGAAGAGAAAGAAGGTGTGCCTATAGCGTCTGTCAATGACCCTATGTCACTAGACATCTACTATTCACCTTCGTATAGAGAAGGTATTTTGACAATTATTCTAATTGTTCAAATACCCTGTCTTTCTAATTATTTACCCCTTTAATGGGAGGTGGGCCTACTTAAAGATTACACACCAGCTCTACTACTAAATTAAGTTATGAATTTGTTTGATTCTTCTTATTACCAGTGTCATCAAATGGCCTTAAGGCCTTATCATTGACACAAACTATCAAAAATTACAACTAATAACATACATAGTCTATTTTTTGTCTTTTCTTAAATTGGACCAAATCTAAAATCAGGAAACTAATCAAGACTAGGGTTCCTTAGAGTTTTTTTTTATTAAACCAATGCACCACATTTGTTAGCCTGTGCATTGCAATTGTGTATCTACACTGTAGAAACAATGTGACACATCCATTAAATCATTTGACCCTTTTGTTGGTTAGAATTTTGCATCTCTCTATTAGTCAAAAAAATTCCTTAGCAAACAAATAACAATGCATCTATGTCCAATGCAATTCATAGGTTTTTGCAATGCATCTATTGTAGACTGCACCGTAGTCGTTATCTTTTGCACCACAATAAATATCTCCTGCACCACATCTGTAGTTTTCTCTACCACATTTGTTTGACAAATAAAATAGAGTTTATTTCTAGAGAGTGCATAAACCTAATCTAATTTACACATAATTCAAAAATCATAATATTCATTTTCCTATATTTTCCAACAAACTTTTAGCTTTCCTAGATTAAACATCACATCATTTTAGTGTCATATCATAAAAGTCCTTGAAAATTTGTCTTGAACATCTTAAAATCTGAAAACTGAAAATTTGTCTTGAACATCTTAAAATCTGAAAACTAAAAACAAATTTAGAAGTCCATACTAGTGTCATTATTTAGAAAATCGTTAAAACCTCATCTTTACAAAACTACCCCCATCAACAAAAGTAGGTTTCTCAACTCATAAACTTTCTAGTTGAAAATTGACTTTTTCTATCAAACCACCATCATCAGTAGAGGTTTAGGATTTTTCACTTGGTTACGTTAGTCCAAAACTAAAAAAATTGTCAAAGGTAATCTTTTTTAGGATCCAAAGTCAAATATCTAAGGTCTTTGCATTCACAACATTTTATCACAAAATTTAAAAAACATAGGTTTAAATTCATTTGTCTTGCATCTCTCACATTCCTAAAATCAAAAATACCAAAAACATAGAATAGATTCATTCGAGTTTGCATCCATACCAAAACATCAAAATACTAAAAATATCAAAATCTACAAAAATACCAAAATTCAAAACATCATCACTTTTTATGGTTGTCACACGATCACAAATCAAACACAAAGAGATGGACTCATCATCTCATCTTATCTACAACCCAACAAGTGAAATTAATTTTGGTGAAAATCCTAATGATCACAAAAATTCACAAAATTTGCCCCTATTTGAGAGTTAAACTTTGAATGATGTAAACCAAAGGCTCATTCCTGAAGAGATAGATAATGCATCACAAGATCTTAGGATCTTGAAAATAATTGGCGAGTTAGTGTTAGCAAACCCTAACAAATACTTCATGCAACTTGCATAAAATGGAGCTAGGCTTCCATCTAACTTCGATATATCAACCATTATAGGGGAATCTCTTAATATAGTGTCACTAGGATTAGGTGTTATAAATTGACCTCCACCATCGGCACCTACTACATCATCACCCTCATCACAGCTGAACACAAGCATGACAACTACTCAAATGATACATTTCATATCAACTATGAATATTCCACCACCACCTACATTCACTAAACCAATGGCAAACCCATTTTCCTCCACTTCTACAATTGTAGCACCAACCCACACTATGGCTGAAACTCAAAAATTTACCCATCCCACAATACCAAATAAGATACAAAAGACCAATCCTTTGTATTTAGGACCACAAGTGGGTATGACATCCACTTCACAAAAAATGAACACACCTCCAGCAAGGACTAGATCCTTTTTCATAGCAAGTCAAAATATTCCTCCACAAAAATAACCAAACAATATTAGTTCTACATCCGCATTTGGGTTTAATCAATCCCCTCCATAGAAACCAAATAATCTTGATTTTTCATCCACATTTGGGTTTAATCAACCCCCACCACAACAACCAAATAATCTTAGTTTGACATCCACATTTGGGTTTTATCAACCCCCTCCACAACAATCAAATAATTGCGTTTCATCATCCATATTTGGCTTTAATCAACCCCCATCACAAAACCCAAACAATCATGGTTATATAGTTGGGTTTAATCACCCCCTCCATAGCAACCAACCAATCTCGGTTCTACATTCACAACTGGTTTTAACCAACCACCGCCATCATCACCATTTAATTAAAATCCCACATACACATCATTATTTCACCAAAACATTCCACCCATGCATCAACATCAAAATATGCATGGATTCAATCGACAATCAAATACCAACCCATTCAGGAATCCCTCACAAGGTTCCACACAATACATCCAACCCATCATAGTTCTAGCGGCACCATCACCCATGGATTTGATGGCTCAACAATTACAAATGTTGCAACACCAAATGACCAACATGCACATAACTGGGAGTAGAAAAATCTACTCGATGGAGTACCTTTGTCCTTACCCTTTTGATAGGAGCCTTGGCATGCCCCCCTTTCCCACGAATGTCATTATTCCTAAATTTGACAAATATAAGGGAAAGGGAGACCCAGTTGAACATATATGGGAGTTACATATATCCTCCTTAGATGTGGCTCACCAACACACATACCTCATGAGACTTTTTCCAAGTATTCAGGGAGGCCAAGCCCTCAAATGGTTCACACACTTACCTTTAGGAATACGCACTTGGAGCAAACTGATGGATAAGTTCATCGCACACTTTTCTTATAATTTATCAAATGATATTAACATGATCAACTTGTGTGCTAAGAAACTAAAGGATGGAGAGACATTCACTTCATTATTTCAAAGATGGAGAATCTTAGCCAATAAGTGTGCTTGTCATATACCAAAAAAGAAACTGATCTATATTTTTACGGAAAACATCAACAAGGAGGTGATGTTCCACTTATAGATTCATTATTCAAACATGTTTGAGGAGGTTATACAGAAATTAATCTCCATCAAAAAATCCCTCATTGCAAAAGGGCTTATAAAAATATTTAAGGGGAATACCAATTATTCTTCTCACAATAATTTCAATGACAAAAGAAAATTTTGGTCACAAAACAAAAATGTGACAAATGACGGCTTTGTAGATGCTAAGGTCATAAATAAACCTCATCATGTGTTTAGTTTAAAATAATCCACATCGATGAACACCAATAAACCTCTACAGAAGTAGGAACAAACTACTAATATGGCCTAAAACAACACACCATGTGATCCTCCAAGGCCTCCCAACCAAGACAAAAGTGCACTCCCCTAGGGAAACTAATTGAGGTAATTTTGAAAAAATTGCTACAAAATAATGTCATCCAAATATTTGAGATTAGACATTGTGAACCAGGTCCATTAAAATCAACCTGGTGGAATGGCAATGATTTCGGTGAATACCATAGAACCAAAGGACATAAAATGTTTGCCTGCTTTAAAATAAAGAACATCATTCAAGATCAGATAGAGCAGGGTGATATTTAAATTGATAACCAACACGAAACCACTAACGTAGATCACACGATCTTTAAGGATCCTTTGCAAACCCATGGGAAGGGAAAAGCCTCAAGTTATGGACCAAGTGGAAAATTCAATGCAAATTATACTAGTGTCACCTATGAGTACACAATAAACCATATCAATCATCATATCACAACATATCCACTATCACTATCAAAAATAAAAATCTTGAATGTGTGGTTTCCACTAGGCAATCGAAGGTGACTCTACAAGGAGCCCCCTCTAAGCCTCGACCGACACATGAGTATAACTTACTCGATCATCAAGGAAAAACCTCAATAAAATCTTAATTCTCGAGTTGTTATGCACCTCTCCTGAGCATAAGGCTATTCTAGACAAAGCATTGCAGGATTTATCCATCCCCATAGACCTAAATGTGAATCAGTTTCAGGCCATGGTAGGGTTCTTATCTACCACCCATTATATAAAATTCACTAAACACAATTGTACTTCATAGAAACCAAATCAAAATGAACCTTTACACCTCAAAGTATATGTTAATAAACACAAAATTAGACGAGTTTTGATAGATGGTGGAGCTAGGTTGAATATATGCACGTTAAAATTGGTGACTATCATGGGATTCTTCGAGGCTTGTATAGACGATTCAAAGAGGATTGTGATGTGTGGATATGATGATATGGAACACTCCTCCAAGGGAATCATCATTCTTCCAATTAGAGTGGGTCCTTCTATACAAGACACAGTGTGTCAGGTTTTGGATTTAGACTTGTCCTATAACCTAGTAATTGGATGCCCATGGATTCATTCCATGAAGGTTGTCCCTTCAACATATCATCAATGTTTGAATTTTCCTCACTGTGGTGCAGAGATTACTATTTCTAATTATCCTTATCCCTTTCAATATTGTAGTAAACTAAGAGGTACACTTGAGAATCTAGTACCTATTCATAGGGAAGGCTCACCTACTCCCTCCTCATCACACTACATTGACACTACTTCTTTGTCAAAAACTTCGGATTTACCTAAGACTTTCCTTGAAAGCAAGGTCTAGGTCCAAGACGATGGATTTGGAGAGTATAATATTGAAAGTCTATTATGCATGGTGAAGCTACCATTTGAACCCAAACATTATGGCATACCTGATCACATCAAGAAAGACCCCAATGTGACAATCAATATCACCCACCTATGACCTTCACCAAGTGGGGAAAATTAGGAAAGGAATGTATCGATGAAACCTCTCTCAATGGATATATAGAGACAAAGAGGATGACATACATGCTAATCTACCTATGGAAAAATATGGCAAGGGTATCAACATAATGAAATAGAAAGGCTATGATGGTCGTAGTGGCCTTGGACTATGGAACCTGGGTATGGACAAACCTATCCTAATGAGCAAATGGTCACAAAATAAAGGGTTGGGATATCAACCGCTAAGAGTGAAAGCTCCTAGTACTACAATATTTTGGAATAAATTCATTAACGCATCTAAAGTTGTCGAGAAATCTAGGATTAGTGTCGAACCTAATTCCCCTACTAAAAAAACTAAAGGCCAAACTTGGATCAATACCTTTTGGTACCTTAATGATTCCTACATATTTACCCTATCTACCTCACCCTTAAGATTTGTTGATACTAATGATAACATGTCATTAATCCATCCCCAATTAATTGATTGGAACCAACAAGGTCTGCCGAGCTTGGACCTCTTCAAAAACGAAGCAATTGTTGAGTTCATGGGACTTAGAGAAGGTATACCGAGTGGGGATCACAAGGTTGGATTCACCATTGACCTCGACATGGTTGTATACTATAGGGATTCAGTCTCGCCTTCCAGTCAGAAAATGAAAAAAATAAAGAAAAACAAGTTTGTAGGTGAAAACCGAAAGGCACCTGCAAACATAGCAAAACATAAGAAAAAAGGATGTATCCAAAGGTGAAAACCTCTCTGAGGCACCTAAGGATGGAAGGTTGTACCTTCTCCCCACAAATCAAGATAAATCCCCAATGTTGGTCGATAAATCACAAGAGACAAACATCAATATGCCTAAAGATCCTAAAATCATACACTTTGCAACATCCCTGGAAAATGCAAAGAGGCGGAATTTCATCGAATTTTTCTCTAAAAGGAAAATCAACTTCATGTGGTCCTATGCGGACATGCCTAGGCTAGACCATGAACTATGTTGGGAATTAAGGTGTCTCAACCTTGGCAATTCCTAATTTTTTTATTTATTATTATTTTAGTTTTTCCCATGGATAAATATCATTTATGTAATTAAATAATTATCCTCCATCAAAAGGGGTGTGAGATTTTGAGTTGGCACTTTTGCCACATGTTGGTGCCTTGAAAAATGTTATTAGTTGTCAAAAGATTCCTACTTAGTGGTATAACATGGAAAGCCTATTTTTAAGGATGTTACAACGGATTTTATGACAATTGTAAGGGCTAAAAGTGGGGGATATTATTTTGGACGTGAGAATCATCTATGACATGCGTAAGAGAATATTTGCATAGCTATTGATGGCTTATGACATATGTAAGAGCATCTCCTATTTTATAAGGATTCTTATGACATATTTTAAGAAGGTGTAATGTCATGTAAGAGACCATGTTTAGCATGTAAGGGGTCTATTGATTTTTACCATGGTTTTCCCAAACCTTGTTTTAACCCATGGTAATGTTTTATGGTGGTATTTTGAGCCCCCATGAGTCTATATATTGAGGGGTTGAGTTGGAGACACTATGATATGTTTTACAGGTACACAGATGTTGTTGGATTGAAGAGGAGTTAGAGTGATTGTATTGTGAAACACCATTGTTGTTAATACAACTATTCATCTCTTCTTTGGTGGAGTTTTTTCTCGAAAGGGTTTCTCCACATAAATATTGTGTTATGTGTTGTGCTCTGTGTTCTTTCATTTCATTATTATAGTTGTTTAAATCTCCATATGATTTACACTACATAATTTGGTTTACAGTAATTTTTTAAAGCTTCCATTATAGCTATTCCTTTACCGATTTTTCTAACAACCTAGTCCTTCATCACTTACCTCTTCTTCCTAATGCTAAACCTTTTAAGAAAAATTTGAGGAAGATGCACCTACAAATCACCTTATTATTTAAAGTGGAGTTGAAGAAACTGTTGGATGTTGGGTTCATAAGACCCATTGATTATGCAAAACGGATTTCAAATCTGGTACAAGTCACCAAGCTGACTGGGGGCATACACATCTGCACCGACTTTAAGGATCTGAATAAGGGTTTTTTGAACGACAAATTCCCTTTACCCAATATAGACATGATCATGGATCTTATAGTGGGATATGAGATGTTATCACTAATGGATGGTTTCTTCGGTTATAATCAAATCAAAATTGTAGTTGAAGATCAACACAAGATAGCCTTTACCTATTCCTGGGGTCCATACTGTTGGAATGCCATGACCTTCAGCCTAAAAAATTTTGTAGCTACCTATCAGAGGGTGATGACTACAATATTCCATGACATGATACATAAACTAATGGAGGACTATGTTGTTGATCTCCTAAAAAAATCACTCACAAGGGATAGCCACCTAGTAGTACTTGACAAAATATTTACAAGGTTGGAAGAATATAAGGTTCAATTGAACTCAAAAAAATGTGCCTTCAGAGTAACTTTCGAGAAGCTCCTTGGATATATTGTTTCGCACAGAGGCATTGAGGTTGATCCTGCAAAGGTGAAAACCATCATAGACATGTTGCCACCTTCCAATCTAACATAAGGAGCTTACAGGGAAAATTGCAATCTATCTATAGGTTTATAGCACAACTGGTAGACAAGTGTGACCCCTTTCAATATATCCTTCACAATGATGTTCTATTCAAATAGACCAAATCATGTCAACAAACTTTCCAACAAATCAAAAACTATCTACTGTCGCTACCGATGTTGATGTTGCTCATTGATGGGAAACCACTCATCTTGTACGTATCAGCAACATCATATATACTAGGAGCTCTCCTAGCAAAAAATGATGAAGATGGAAAGGAAATAGCCATATATTATATCAATCATAACATTGTAGGATAAAAATTCAACTACACTCCCATCGAGTGGGCATGTCTTGTTGTTGTCTTTGTAACCTAAAAACTATAACATACATGTTAATCTACAGACTAAGTTGATTGCCAAGATTGATCCTTTGAAGTATCTACTAATTAAGGTAACACTGACAGGAAGGTTAAAAAAATGGGTAAATGCTCCTTAGTGAGTTTGACATAGAATATGTGGAAAGGAAAGCGATCAAAGGATAAGTCATAGTTGATCAGTTAGCAGATGCCCCTACACAAGAATTCACACTTCTCGTATCAGAGTTCCCTGTTGAGGCAATCTTCAAGCTAGATACATCTACAACATGGAATATTTAATTTGATGGATCTTACACACATCATGGTTTAGGATTTGGTGTCTTTTTTATCATGCCACAAGGGGACACAATCCCTAAGTCATATAGGATTGCATTCCCATGCACAAACAACATTACTGAATATGAAGCCTTACTAACCGATTTAAGGGAAGTTATCATATTGAAGATCAAAAACCTATAGGTCTATGGAGATTCATAGTTAGTGGTCTGAAAATTCAATGACAAGTATGAAACAAAGGATGACTGTCATGATCCTTTTTTTGAATTTTTAAAAATAGAAAATTACTATTTAGTAAGTCAAGTTTCCAAAAATAGCAAGTCAGGTCCTACAGCGGAATCAAGAAAGTTTTTTTTTTCAAGAGGAATTAATTGAGTAATTTTAATGATGGATAAATTAATATTTTATTTTTTTTGGAGCCCAAGGTAGGCATGGGTTTTGAGAAAAAGAAAGTTACAAGTGATTTGGCTTGAAAATATTGCATGTTAATAGATTTTTATTTTGGAAAATCAGATTGGAGAATTTTGAAGTTGGTTTGACACTTGGTATAAAAATTTGCACTCTTGGCATGCAAGAATCTTCCTCTTGGGCATGGGATTTGGGTGCCTAAGTGGTTTTTGGGTTTTAATTACCTTGTTTTGGCTTGTTTCAGGATTCTATGCTTTGTTCTTTAACAACTATTGTTGTTATTCTTCAGAGGCTGGAAAACCAATAAAGAAATAATCTTCAAGGTTGATAAACCAAAGAGATTAAAGACTCAAGGGTAGTGGTTCAATGGATCTATGAGAACAATTTCACACAAGAATTGTCATGGTTTTGGAAGCTTTCAATTATGGTGTTCTTTGTTAAAGGGTTTGCGGGATTTTGGGAGTGCATAGTATAGATTTGGGATTAGTTTATTTTGTTGTCATAAGCTAAATATTTTATGTTTTTCGAGTGTTTCCCTCATGATTTTTATCTATTCAAACATTTGGGAAAATATTAAATTTTTGTGTGGTGTTTTTGTCAAACAGTTGGTAGAGATAGTAGATTGGAATGCTTAGCTTTTGGTGTTGATTTATATTATTGTTGTTATTAGTATTTGTAGTATATTGTAGAATTTTATTTATGTATTTTTCTACCCTATACTTTTTATGAAGTGTTGGATATTTTGTATTGGAAGCTATAGTTGATTTTGTGAGGGTTGGGTCTTTGTTTTCAATGCAAAATGTAATTTGTAGCACATGGTTATGGTTGATTGTTTGTTGTTGTTAAGAATAGTAAAACATTGTAAAATCCTTTTTTTCTGTAGCAAGGTGTGCTTATTCCTTTGGCACATTATTTAATGTGCAAATTTGGAGTTTGTTGCTAAAGTTTTATTGAACCCGATTTCTCCATTTTGGTGTTTTAGTTAAAATCTTTTATGGTAGATTGGAAATTATTTATTGGGGATATTCCAATGAAAAACTAGTACCATATAAAAAAATGGTGGATAAACTTAAGGAATACTTCGATATCATCTTGTTTATGTAGATTCCAAGGTTTTAGAATAAGATAGTCAATCCAATGGCCACCATTGGATCTCTCTTGGACATTCCAAACAATGTGCATCAGTGTGAGTTCTTGGTGGAATAAATTTTGATCCATACATTTGATGTCCTCGAATTTGATCTTGTGTGCGAGATTGTTGGTCCTAATTCACCCTGGTATAAGGATATATACAACTACCTTCACAATCACATCCTCCCTCCTAACTTGTCAAATAACCAACAAGAAACCTTTATTTTATGAGTGACTAAATATATTATCATCACCAATACAATATATTGCCATAGTCTAGATATTACCCTTCTTAGATGTCTCAACACACAAGAACCAAAAATAGCTTTACAAGAGGTACACGAATGTACCCTCTAGTGGTCCTACCCTAGACAAGAATCTTATGAGAAAAAGGTACTATTGGCTTATAATGGAAGGTGACTCCTATCACTATATGAAGAAATATAGACAATACCATATCCATGTTGATCTGGTACACACACCAGCACATGGACTTCATCTTATCCCTTCTCTCAATGGGGACTCAACCTCATCATAAAGATTCACCCTACATATGTCGATATGGTTTTCCTTTATCCATAGTCATAAATAATGGGTGTCCCTTAAAAAACTAGGACCTTCAAGAATTATGTGAAAAGTACCATCTAGCACCACTTTACCACTTTGTATTATCCCCAGGGTAATGGTCAAGTGGAGGTTTCGAATAAGACCATAGTAAAAATCTTAAAAAATATTGTCAATGACATTGGTTGAGATTGGAACATACAGCTAAATCCAACCTTATGGCTTACCATACAAGTATTCATACTCCTACTATTGCTACACCTTATTCCCTTGTCTTCAGTTCTAAAGCTATCCTTTTGTTTGAGTTCAAGATCTCGTACAAATTTTCATTGATGATGAAGATTACTATATCTCTAGGTTACACAAGCTATAACTATTGGATGAAAGAAGACAAATGGTGTAGGTCCACTTACAAGCATATCAAAATTTCCTAAGATGCAATTACAATAAGCGAGTCAAGGTTCAAAACTTTGACATTGGTGATATGATCTTAAAAGAAAATCCTAAGAACCAATAGGAAAGAGAAAAAACAATCAAGTTTGAGCCTAACTGGTTGGGTCCTTATATCATCACCCTAGCATATAGATCTTGTGCCTATCAATTGGATACTCTTGAGGGTGAATTGCTATCTGATCCTATCAATAACATGCACCTTCAGAAGTACTATACATGACCTCTAGAGATCCCATTATATCAAAAAATGAAAAAATAAAAAAGAGAAAGAGAAAGAGAAATAACTTGTCCTATAGTGAAAACCATTTCAATGGCACTTTGGATAAGTACCATGGTGAAAACCTGGAAAATTGGTGCCATGTGTAATCAGCTATCGCTCTACCATCTATCACTACTCTATAAAATTTCATCCATAATAACCCGAGCATATTCTCTTTCATTATAAATTATTTCGCACCCCTTCTCATGGCTTGAGGTTGATTAAACATTTGGCGTCAAACTGATTATCATTTTCACTCTTTTCATAATAACTAGTCATATTTGGGATTGGGGACAATCCTCGACCTAGGGTTTTAAAAGGATCTCACACATGGTATCCAAGGATGTTATCACAAAAATATAAAAACATAAAAACATTCAACAAAAACCAAAAAATTCATATATTCCTTGAAAATATAAAAAACATTCAAATATCCTTTGAAAAATCCAAAAATAGTCATAAAATATTGAAAAATAAAAAATACTATCAATCCATGGTATCAAAATACGTTGCCTTTGTACAAGCACCTAAGCAAGGAAAATAATTAATAAGCCCCTGAGGCATAGGTTAGTCCTTTAGGTTTCATCATCATCAAATCTTCACCATAATCCACATTCTAGAATAATCATGTCACTTATCATGGTCATTCAAACTACATTGTCTATGTGTGTGTCACGTAGGCAAGGCCATCATTGATGAGCCCTTGAGGCATAGGTTAGTCCTCCTAGGGTCCGTCATAATAAAAATTTCATCACAAACTCAATTTCTTAATAAAATTATCCTTTGTAGGGAATAAACATGTTGGACACAAACAAGATATCCTACACAGAACTAAGCTTAACAAATCATGAAACAACAAACAAAACACCCAAAACTAGTCCCCAACTAGGCCAATCAATTGTTTAAAAATGTTACCTATCTTATCAAAAATCATATTTCTTCTAGGATGTTGCATTATCAAAACCAGACCAGGCATCTTACACGAAATGTCTCACTACTTAAAACAGACATGATCTTTTGAAAAAGTATCAAACACTTATTAGTGGAAAAAAATATCTAATTAACTATTGACTCATTTGGTCTAGTTTAGTCTTATCTTATCTGGTTTATCTTATGTCATATTCCTAAGCTACTTGATGATATCCACAAGTGATTAGAGTAACGATGATGGATTATGACATTTCTTTCTATTAATTTCTACTTGTGGTTTTGTCTTGGTAACATGACTAGGGAAACTAAACTGCTTGTGTGTGATTGGGATTCTATTTGGCATAATAAAACCATCCTATGCAAGTCAAAGGTCGTCTAACACTTTCTTGTATCAGGATTAACATGCTCTATAGTTATTTCCTTGCATATTCCAACAAGGTTCTATTGTCACTAGTATGAATCAAGGCACTCTTTATCTAATGTGTTTGAATCTTTGACAAATGGAATACTAATGTCACCAAGGTTTGTCTCAACTTTGTGTACACTATCCACTTGTCCATTTATCATAATCTTTAGGAAAATGAAAATAGAGGTTTCCTTCACAATTCATGCTTAGGTGTGCATACATCCATTTGTCCCATAATAGAGCGCTCTATGATGATAGAACATGCACTGTTGAAAGCTCAAGTAATATCAATTAATACATAAATGGTGATTTGGATTCACAGTATAGCTAAATAATTCTTCACTCCTTACTAACTATTTCTTTGTGCTCACATTTTTTCTGATGATCCCACAATCATCTCAGTGGCGTGCTATGACACACAAAAACAAATGTATGAGCTACATAATTTTGCATCCGTAATCATTTTAGAACATCATATCTCATGTGCATATAAATCATACATACTACATAAGAAAATACAAAGGATAAATAAATTTGCATCACATGTTAATCATCATCTATATAGCATCATATCAAATATGGCATAACATGTCCTAAACATATAATGTCATCATGCATACAGATTATAGAAGCATCATAGGTCATATCATAGATCATAAATATTAAATATCCATACATACATATAAGAATAAATTAATATCCATACATATAAATCATAAATAATAAATCATGTGCATCCATCCGTACATAAGCATGAACATAACATCATGCATCCATAAGCATCCATCATATAGAAACATGGATATATATACCATATCATGAATTTCCTCCAAAATGGATGTATCTCCTATATATATATCCAAAAAATAATGTGTCATCGTACAAAATCATGATAACTGTCAAAAATGTGGAGCTCATAGGCTCGATCAAAAATGTACATCTATATACAAAAATAGGCTTGGCCTGTGCTACCCTTGTCCCCTAAAGGTGAATGACTAGAAGGATGCCTATCCTCTCTCTGCCCTGTTACTAGTGGCCTTGTCTGATCCCTATATAAGCAGTGAGGTGATTGATAAGGTGATCTCCTTGACCCAAATACTTTACCACTACTCTAAGACTAATGAGAGTGTGACTTCGTTTGTGACCTGCTCTAAGTATAACTAGGGCCTCTGTATGAGGGTGGCACTATATCCTCATATAAATCCCTATAATATTGGGTTTCCTGCCCTACATGATATAGATGACACCCTATATCAACCACAGGTCCATTGATGGTGAAAATAAAATCAAGTGACTATTTCTCGTCTTTATGTGCTCGTATCACTGCTATATCACATTCAGCAGTTAGTTGAGTGGCCTGCCCTTGTAGTCTCTAAACCTATACCAAAGTAGCCTGAAGTTGCACCTTTAATGCGACTACTTGAGGGTTGTGTACCATCTCCTCTACATCCTCCTTTATAGCATCAAGGATGGCATCCCTAATGGGCACATCCTCTAAACCCTCCTCAATGGATACCTCATGGGCAACCTCCACATATACCTCCCTCCCAACCTCATCCACATCCACTCCCATCTATTACACCCTTTGAGGAGCAACCTCCACCTATACCTATCCCACCCTCACCTCATGCTCTTCCTTGGCCTCCTACTCTCTCTCCTCTCGAATGGGTTATAGATGTCTCAAGATCTGAGGTGGAAGCCCACCTTTGCTACCTCTACCTTTGTCTCCCCTCCCCCTATCTCCCATGCCTCGATCACCCCTACCTTTATCTCCTCTTCCACCATCCCCCCTCCCCCTCCACCACCCCCTCTTTCATTTCCATCACCTTGAACACCTCGACATCCATCATCTCCTCTCCCCCATCCTCTCCCCCATAACCTACCTTGGGGACCTCTATTGAGCCTCTCTACAAGGGCAAGCCTATCAAAATTTGTAAATGATGTGGGCCTATGTTGGGTCCACCATGCATCATTCTCTATTGTCATGCCTGCATCTACTAACTCTATTGGGGCACCCCACTCAACTGGTTGTAATTGGTCAAAATCTTGTATGGCTACCTATACGCAAATCATCGTCCCCCACATAGCTACCTCCTAGGCCTATCATGCAAACTCTACAACTCCAACAAGGAACACCTTATATCTCTCCAAACTGTCTTAGAACTCGCTTTGATAGTTGGCACTCGATAATGTGCTAAGTTTGTGCAGTATATCCAATCAAATAATGAGTCTATCTATAATATGGAAGATGCTTTGTGTCATCCTCCCATGGTGCACACTGTCGGTATGACCTCCATATGAAATAATCAAGAATATCAATAGAATGTATCTAGTAGCCAACATCCCTGACATGGGTCTATGTGACTACTCCTCCATAAATGTACATATATGGCAGCCCTAGTGGCAATTCTCTCTCTAGTGGTGGTCAAAACATAGTGATATTCTCCCATGCCCACACCATGAACAGGGTGGTACCACATCTAATCGAATGAGCCGCTCAGTATGCAACATTGTGCAACTTAAAAATATAGCATCATAAGCGTGCATGGACCCTAAGTGTATACTGTAGCATGCTCCATCATACCTGTAAGCATCTCACTCCATCCGACAAGGAATCCATGTCCTCAATGGTTAGGAATCACAACCCCTCCAATAACATTACAAATGACTATAATGGGCCGATCATATCTATTCGCCAATGTATCCCAATGAATCTCATAATCATTCACTCTAAGGAGGGCTACATCATCCATATTAAAACATCTTTGAATAGTAGCAAGTCCACGATCGGGATCATATACAACATGATCCCCATGGATCAAAATTCAAAGAATACGCTAGACATCATCAAGAATGATGATCACCTCTCTAGTCGGTAAGTTAAAAGAGCTCATCTCCGAGTACCACCTCTCGGCAAGGGAAATCAATAGACCCTAGTTAGCTCAAATCATTGGCATAAATGTTACATGATATAATCCCAAGGTATGCAAAACATCCCTCTCCTCATAATTAAGATGATATCACAATTTGCATGAAGAAGGTTAGCTCTCTCGAGTATAAATTGGAGGAAATCCCAACTACCCTCATAAGAAAATCACATTACATCAGTTTAGGATGCTTAAACAAGCCTACAAACAAATGCATAAATTTTTAATTTTCACATTCACATTCAGATGCATCGTACCTTTTTCACATTGATAATTTTACAAAAAACTGCATAAATTCCATTCACAGGCAAATGCATCACACCTGCCAAAACATGTGGCTTACTAATACAGTGTACATTTCATCTGTGTATAGTCTAAACACATGTGACGCACTGACAAAAAATGCATCATCGGAAAATAGATGTGGGGTTTTACCTCACTTATGTAGTGCAACCAAATAGTTGTGGTGCACAAGACACTTGCAAGCAGCCTAACAAATGCAGCTCTAGAGAACACTTGTGGTGTGCCGAACACTTGTGGTGCACCTGTCGACAAATGCAATGAACACGATTATAGTTGTGGTGCAAAAACTACACCACATCTATTTGGTCATTTTTGACCCCTAAAATCTAACAAAAATTGAAATAAAAAAAGCCAAGGGTTGCATACCGCATTTCCTAATCTCTTAGGCTGCCAAAAGGTTTGAACCTAATATCCTCTATGTGCAGTGATTGGAACAAATGACATCTCTCCAAGGCTCCGTGACAAAATCTCACCTCAAAGCTCTAAAGAATTCTAAAAGAAAAATGCGCAAATAACTAGTTTGGACCACCTAGGGGCTATTTATAGATAATTTTGACCTAAGAGGGTATCCCTTTATAATTGGGTGCATCAACTTTGAGCTTCAAATGTAAAAACGGGCACCTCAAATGTCCTAAAATCAATATATTTTGCTACTAACGTGATAAGCACTATAAAATTAGCTTATCGAAACAATTTCCCAAAATTTTGATTTTTTTCAAAAAAAAACATTTTTTTTGAAGGGGCACCATCCTATCTTGTCATCATCGAGCATATCAAGGCAACTCTTGCATAGAAACTTTTGAATTTTCTTTGACACGATGCTATAAAAGTGCATTGTATCAAAGAGTGGAAAAATGTAGATACTCAAAATTATCCTAGTATGCGAGTAACACCTTTTTACTACTTTTCACCCTTTTCTCCTAATTATTAAATAATACCTTATTATTTAATTATTATCAAATATCATATTGTACTATTAATTAAGTGACTTTATGTTATTTAATTAATTCATTCTAATTCACCCTTCCTAATTAATTAAATAAATCTTATTTATTTAGTTGTGTCCTAATTATCATTAACCTTCCTAATTAATTAAATAAATCTTTTTTTTAATTATGTCCTAATTATTCCCCTTTTTTCTTCTGTGCATATAGTTTTTTGATCCATTTTGTATAAGCATACTCTACTTTTGGTGCTTCATGTTATTGTTGCTTCCTAAATCCTTTTGTTTTTTGCTTGAGGCAGCCACTTGATATAAATGTTCCAATTATCATTAATCATCCTGATTAATTAAATAAACCCCATTTATTTAATTGTGTTGCTAATTACACTTATTCCTCTATTTTAATTAAATAGTTATCATTATTTGTTTAATTAGCATTCAACACCCTTCTTAAATCAAATAATTATTACCAATTATTTAATTGACCACTTCCACACTTCTAGATTAAATAATTTAATTCCCCTATTCCATCTCAACATTATTCATTAATAAATAAATATTTTTTTTGTTAATTAATCCTCACTTGCACGTTCCTCCAATAATTAATTATTTATCCTCTCATGCACAATTCCCTCTTTCATAACTAACACTCTCTTCTAGTCGACTAGATAATCAATTTTAGTTGACTCTTCAATCAATTCACTTTACTCCCACTCACTTTGAGTCTTCAAATAAATCAAATTAGTTAACTAATTATCAGTATTAGTTGACTCTTCATGCAACTAGTTAACTGGAATTTTGTAGCCAATTGCAGTCAGTTAACTGAGCAATCAATTCAATTCCTCTCAAAATCCTCAACCATCGATCTTGATCTTGCACCTCTTGATCTGGACTGTTCATTTGAATCAAGCATTTGTATAAAATCAACCCTCACATCACATTGATGGTTGACCACGAAACTTTGAAATTTGCATCATTGCAATCATCTCATACACTTAAAGCTTAAGGCGAAAGAAGAGCATATACCAATTTCTGAGAGCAAAAGCAAACAAAGAAGGACAATGAAAGTAATGAATAAAAAATGTGAAGGTAAAAGTATTGATTGTTTAAATCTGATTTCATCCATGTTGCATGTTTTCCATTGAATAATTTGGATTTGTATTTAAGTATAGGATTGTAGATTGTGGTTGTTTGCTTTGATTCCTTACCTCCCTTATGACAAATGTTTATTTTCCAAGTTACAAAATGCATGAGATAACTATTAAATGCCTAAATGACTAAAAGTAAATAATGAGACATGACCCCATTATAACTAACTTCTAGAAATGTCGCCTAGGACTAACTTAACTCCTAAGTAAACTTATCATGTGAATAGGTTCCCACTAATAACTAGTTAGAAAATAACCTCATTCACACTAACACCCACCATAAGTGCAACTTACGTAGTGAAATTATTATACAAATGATGGAAGATCCTAAGTTATGATGCACTATGTAATACAAAAATGCAATATGGGTCCCAACAACGAGTCCATGTTAGGTACCCATGCATAATTAATCATGCAACTAATCTCTTACAAATGGAGAAAAGGAGAAAACCCTTTCGGACAAAACTCCTCTCCAGAAAAGAGATGCAATGCAAATCATGTACAAGTGATATATGGAGGTCTCAAAATCAATACCCCCAAGAAGTAAATCCATCACAAGGATACAATATAATAGCCCCTCCCATGAAGAGAAAGATAGAGACTAGATTTCCCCCATAATGAAGTATCATCAAAACCATTGAAGAAAGTCTGAAGCCAAAAGAGAATCCAATGACAACAAACCACGTGTCTCCCCTTAGGAAGAAAGAGATCCAATGGTATATGTGGAAGATAATCCAACTCCAAGAAGAAATGAGAAGGAATAAGTATCACAAATGAAATCTTTGAAGAAGAATCAAGTGCCTCCAAAGATGTCTCATCAAAATTAGGAAGAACCCCCATCAACGAAGAAATAAGGAAATGAGGAGACTCAAGAATATCCTCTAAAGAAAAATCTACAAAGAGGTGAGTTACCCCCTCAAGCATGTCCTCCAAACCTGTAGAAGAAGAACAACAAGCCAATTCTGAAATACTAAAAATGAAGCCATCATGTAAACACAAATCTGAAAAACTAGATATCTCTTGCTCTATTGAAGTCCTAGAATCCATGTCAATTGTCAACTCTGATGAAGTAGGTAATAGGGGAACTCATCACAAGATTCACAAACCCATTAAGAGGAACTGAAATACTCCCTACAGTAGAAGTATGAGATTGAGGAACATAAGGATCATGGTCATGATAGAAGTGGGAGAAAGTATACACCTTAGATTGATGATCAGCCTAACCCACAACAATAAGCTCTCCTATCTCCTTACAATTAAAAATTGAATCAGATGTGAACTCAACTATGTTTCTTGTTTGTGTAATTTGATAAATTGAAAGAAGATTATGGGAAATATTAAGAATACAAATAACATAAGACACAGACCCTATACCTAAGTCAAAATTTCCAACAACAAAAACATGAACAAAGTAATTGTTTGTAATTAAGATCCTATCAAAATGTGGTGCTCTAAGAGACCCTAAAATTATATGATCATGTGTATGACCCTTTTATTTTCAATCTCCAGTAGTAATTCCTACGATCCAAATGTGTGAAGTGTCCTCATGTTTGATAGGAGAGTGTGAAATATAAGATGAAGAAGGAATGGTAATATAATGATCCTTAAGAATTTGTTTCAACTCATGAATTTCCTTCTTATAACAAACTTTTTCACTATACCCAATCCCTTTACAAAAGGTAAACATAGGTTTCTCCTTCTTATATTTACCCTCTTTAGACGAGATGGTGGAATTCTCACTATATTCTATCTTGGGTTGTTATTTTTCTTCCCTTTTCTCTCAGGTGGTGTAGCTATCAATGCATGAGACTTAGGAGTGGCATCATTTTGAATTTTTTTTTACTATTCCCTAGTCAACCTCTCACAAAATGTCTCCTAGCCCATCCATATTTGAGTGAAAGGAAGTGGAGAAATATGAAAACACACCTTTCAATTTAGACAAAATCATAAATATGCATTCCTTATCAGTTTTCTCTTTCCCACAGCCCACTAATTGAGATCTCAGAGACTTGAACTTAACTAAATAATCCTCAATAGTTTTAAATGAATCAGTGGAAAGAGATTCCAATTCAACTTCTATTTTTAAATCTCTTGCATCTCACTAACTAAACCAAAGAGATCCTTATATTTATCACATACCTCTCTAGGTGAGGTGCACTCAATATGGAAGAATAAGAAATCAAAAACACACATTGCAATCAAGCCCATTGCCTGGTCACATTTATTCCATTGTTCAAATCTCTCATATTCCCTAGTAAAATTAGGTTTCGATTAGTTTTTTTGCGTTGCACAACACAAATAAAACACAAAGTGCTCTATCTCTCTTGAAAGGAAACTTTCTTCAGAAAATATCCCTAAGGCTTCGAATGTCAAGTTTTGACTATGCAAAGACAATTTAGTGGTATATGTGGTTGTTGGTTTAACAAAGGGAATTTATAGTTCAACAAAGTCTGGAAACTTATAAGACTAAGGGTTTTTATGAAATACGAAAATTGGTACAAACCCTAACTATAATTTCTAGATCTAAAATCTGAAAATGATTCGTATCATCAAATGTAACAATTTTGTGATGTTTTTCTTTCCTAAAACTAACCCAAATTTAAAAATAAATTACAAAGATGAGGTTTTAGAGAGAGATCCTAAAACTAACACCTAAGATCAGTCATAACAATGGTTAGTGTTGGAGATAGACAAATCCCTATCAAACCTATTCTTGCTTAATCAAGTTCAAGCCTACAACTCCACAGAAATGGTGAAACCTCCAAAGGAAAAGTGAAATATTTTCAAACTATAAACATCCACACATACACCCAATTATTGGAATGATATGAACAAACATTCATAGTTGAACCATTATGAACAAAAGCTCAAACTAACCATACACTATGATTTAAAATCAACAAAAATACAAATGGTATGAGCAACAGATTCATCAAATACCTTTAACATTTCACCACCCTTACAAATGAAATAAAAATAACATCTAAGAAGAAGAAACAAGAAACCATGAAATCTTCAAACATAACACAAAAATTCACCAAATCAATGACCTGATTGTATTAATTTTTCTAACATTTTTCTTAACAATTTTTCAGTCTTCTCTCCCACTCTTTATAAATGAATATATACTGGCCTTTTATAGATATTACATTTCAAATCAAGGGTCAGGATTAAATCCACATCAAGGTCCCAAATTGCATCTACATTTAATATTTTAAGTGCATTAAATTTTGGTAACATATGCATTTCAATATCCAATCAAATTCTCTTACACCTAATCCTAGGAGAAAAAAAACATCCCCATCTTGATCTTGATGAATATCCTCTTTGTCAGTGTAGAATATTCTACCTATAATATTCCTCTAGATAAGTTTGCTAATTTTTAGGTTGTTAGGATAATGATTGCTTAGTCGTGCAATCTTGCATGGAGTTGCATGTCTATTTTCTAGTTGGTAGTTGTCATTCTAGATGGCTCATCTCCTGCTATATATATTGTACTCGTTCCTAAGCTATTAATCAAGACATTTATTCACAATTTATCCTTTATCTTGACTTGTGAAATTGTGTAATTTGTGACTCGACTAGTATTCCTAAATTCTCACATGGTATCAAAGTTGAGGTGAGTTTGAGTGCAAAATGGATAATTTGCATGTTCAGTCAATCTCTCATGGATGTGGCAATTTGGATCTATTTTGAGTTACTAAGATCTTTTTGGAAATAAACCATGGAGTCAAATGTAAATCTGTAGATGCATGTATATCCCCTTAGTTTGGCATGCTCTATATTTATTTATTTCTTTCTTTCTTTTTTGAAACTATTAGTGCTAATCAAAAGCACTTCATGATAAAGTACTAAAATAAGAGAAATTTTGGGCATTATAATAAATCAAACTTTAATAAAGTTCCACATGGGGGTTTTTTCTTTAAGCATCTAGTATAGGTTTTATTTAAGCTTCATAAAAAATAAAACTTAGAATATTAAAAGTTATTATTTAACAGTCGAGCTATGTTCCTCCAACTAGCAACCAACAAGGACCTGGTGCTTTTTTTTGGCATTAGACCAACTGAAGGGTGCCTATGTAGTTATCCAATTCAAAACACATCTCTATAGAATCAAATCTTCCTATCTTCATAAAATCATTTTTTGTATTCAAAGATCGTGTACCTATATGTTCATCTAGTTGAGCGTTGTAGAATATGTATAACTACAATTTCAAGCATTCGAGAGTATCCTAGAGGTACTCGTGTTGTTATTTCTATAATTCTAATATAATCCAATTGCAGTGTGGATTCATTTGCAATTATTCATTAGCAATTGTAGCTTTCTTTTTTAGTTTGAATAAATGGTTAGGATTTTTCTCATTGAGTTTTCTCGTTTCCTCTTTATAATTGGGTACCTAATTAGGCTTTGTTGCCTAGACCTATATCTCTCTATTCACCTAGCTACACTTAAGGGGGTGTTAGTGTAGAATATTTTGCCTAGAATATTCCTCTAGATAAGTTTTCTAGTTGTTAGGTTGTTAGGATAATGATTACTTAGTCGTGCAATCTTACATGGAGTTGCATGTCTATTTTCTAGTTGGTAGTTTCCATTCTAGATGGCTCATCTCTTGTTATATATATTGTACTCATTCCTAAGCTATTAATCAAGATAATTATTCATAGTTTATCCTTCATCTCGATTTTTGCAATTATGTAATTTTTAACTCGACCAGTATTCCTGAATTCTCACACCCTTGGGGAATAAAAATAACCCCCTTTGGTCTTCAATACACACTTTGTATAATTGGAATAGATCTGGGAATGGATTCACATGTAGATCAACATTAAATATTCAGGTTCATTTTTTAATTTTAGTTTTGAGTCCCCCTTGATAGTGAATAAGGCCTTACACACATCCATATGCGGGTTCATCTTGACCATATAATTTATTTACTCCTCCCTTAATTGAATTACATCTCCCTCCAACACATGACATGATTTCATATGCAGGCCCTTTAATGAATTGATCCTTTATCCCTCCAAGCATCTTGAGGAGCACCTGTGTCATAAAATATCATAATTTAAACCTCCAAAAATATCATTAATGCTTTATAAATTTCCATTATTTAAAATATTAAAATTTATCAGTTTTAGATCCATAGTCCATCATGCAATTATTCATTTAAAACACACTAATCCATCAAACTTTGACTCATGCAAGACTTAAAAAATATTTAAAATCTTGTCATTACCACTTTTTAAAAATAACTCCCTTAAATTTATGGAGATTCGTGGGTCACTTTGATCAATTGCAAAAATTCAATGCCTACAGGACTTTAACCTCTGCAAGGATTTGACTTTTGAGGAGATTTAAGGTTTGAGGGCTAGAGGCTTGATAGCGTTGAAGAGTCAGATTCCTACAATGGAATTTCCATAGTGGAAACTCACAACCGAAATCCCACAATGGAAACCTATAGCCAGAATCCTGTAGTGGAATTTCCATAGTGGAAACCCACAATCAGAATCTCATAGTGTAATTTTTGTAGTAGAAACCCACAACTAGAATCTCACAGTGGAAAACCACAGCCAAAATATCCTAGTGGAATTTTCGTAGTGGAAACCCACAGTCAGAATCTCGTAATGGAATTTTTGCAGTGGAAACCCTCAAAAGGTAAACTTCCTCATTTTCTCAAAAAAATATTAGGATCAAAATTTCAAAACTAACCCAAGAAAATGGTGAAAAGTGAGATCGAAATAAAAATCAAACCAAAGCAAGCGAACACAAAAGAGGGGGTCCCTGTTTTCACAAGGCATGTGTGCAAAGAGGGTATAAAAAAAGGCTTTTCCTCATTCAAGGTAGACCGTAATCCCTTAGACCAAAGCAATATTTGCATCCTCACTTTCCATGTATGATAATTATGAGGCTCATTAGAATCTCAAACCCTAGTTCAATCATTAGAGCCACAAGCACAAATCGAGCAAAAAGGTAAAAAACTCTAATAGAAACTAATCTAAAACTTCCAAAATATGATGCGCAACTGAAAATGAAGCCCCCCAACAGTAAAAATTCTCCAATTGGTAGTATGTCCAAGTAATTAAGTAGATGCAAAAAATTGCAAAAACTCAATAGATAATACTTGGGGTTGAATTTGGGAAAAGTGTACATATTGTATGATAGAGCTCCTGATCACCTTTCCAATGTCACTAGAATCTCCAAAATCTGATAATCTGCTAAAAATATATGATCTCAGGAGTAATAAAGGGAATATTCACTTCAAGTTGCAATAAATGTTATCAAATAGAAAAATGATCAAAAATATACTCTACACTATGAAGGCAGTTGAATCATCTTTCCAATGATATCTCATTTGAAAATTTTTGCCTCTTGGATCAAAAATTATCTCATTTTGAAAAAAGTCCCAATTTTGGGCACTTGGCAAGCTAATTGGGTGTAAAAATTAAGCAACTAGCGGTTTGGCACCTAGTCGGTAATGTGGCCAACAGTGCTTTTGGGGCAAAAAAATGACTGCCACCAAACAGGCAGCGATAGGGCGATGGGCATCGACAATTATAGCCCTTGGATTTCGATATGACCGAGGCATAGATTAAAGGGGCCTCAGAGCCTGCAATAGGTTTTGATTGTGTTGATGGCATAGGTTGACAGAGAATCAACAATAAACCGTTGACACACCTACCAAAAAAATTTAATATTTTATACCTGACAATTGGCTGTCGGCAGAAAAAATCTGCAAATAATTTATTTATTTTTCGAAAAAATATTTTCGCTCAATTTTTTAATAAAACCTTGATAGTTTTAATAAAAATTTATCTTAAAACAAAATAAGTTTTTCCTTACAAATTTACAAGCCACTAAAATATTACCAAGGTGGGAACGATTTTTTTCTGTGGTACTGTACAGATCCGTATATTACAGTAGTATAGAATCTCTGTACTATTGAAATAACCTTTGATGCCCTCCAAAAAAGTCTCAAATTTTGACGATTTGACAATGTTTTAGGGGTTTTTGGGCCTTCCAAACATAATGGAAAAGTCAAATTTGGCCCAATCTTCTCCACTAATCAGCTACCTCCCTGGTAATGGCAACTAGCCCAAAATTGAAATCCTCACAAACTATGACCTACCATGAATTCTCTCATCTAGCAAAAGCTCAATTCTCCAATATTATATGGGTTTTCCAAGGCCTTGGCTCTAGTACCATGTTGAAATGCTAATGAACCCAAATGAAGTTTCATTTTTCAAAGGATCAACCAAGAAAGTGTTGCAACATGAGCTTGCATGAATATTGAGAATTGATATTGATCAATGAACATGAATAATATCTTATATTACAATGTATAAGAACCTTGAATATATAGGAAAGGTGTGATGAGGTATGACAACAACCCTTGATACAAACATTAAATACTCAATACAAAAATTAAATGCATGAGATAACTATTAAATGTCTAAATGACTAAAAGCGAATAATGAGACATGGCCCCATTATAAATAACTTCTAGAAATGACACTTAGGACTAACTTAACTCCTATGTAAACTTATCATGTGAATAGGTTACTACTAATAAATAGTTAGGAAATAACCTCATTCACACTAACAAAATAGACGCATCCATTTCTTTTTAATTAAAAATAGATCATTTATGTATTTTTTTCTTTTTTTCTCTAAGTTGATCTTTTTCTACTTATGTCAAAGCTTGATAGGCTACATAATTTGGAGCTTGTATAAAACTATTTCTATTAGATCTCAAACTTCTTGTGAATAAAATAGATTCCTCATTTCAATTCACCAAAAAACAATAGTTTGTACTCATGAAAATAGGAATTTAGGCTATGTGAGATTACTACTTATTGTCATACCTATGAACTAATATGTTATAATGATTCAATTTTGTATCCTTCCAAATATTGAAATTGAGTTTTTATAGCTTTACACGCCTTCCCACTTCTTCTTTGGCTATATTTGAATGATTCTAACTACTTTGGTAGTGAGGGCTTCTTCAAATATAGGGATGGCATCTTTATTCTATTTTGTCCTTCAAAAATTAATAATTCCTAGAAAACAACTTATTAGTGATTCTAATTTTTGGTAGCTCAAAAAATATTACAACCTATGGCTATTGGTTTCATCAAATTATTATCCTTTTATTTAGGGTGGCTTCCTATGTAGCAGCTTCCTTCTTCTCTAATTGGTGGAGAATCCAAGTCTTGTGATCCTCCTTTTTACAATTTTCACTTTATATTTTTAAATGTTGTACCTTCCTCTCCTCTATTTTGAATGTGGCATATATTCAAATAGTATTGTTTTTGTTTAATCAATGCGTGAATCTGTTCACTTGACTTTGATTCCTTTTTCTAACCTATACCTCCTTCTTTAAGAGTAGTGGCCTTTAAATATTTTTTATGATTCCTTTAGTGACCTTCTTGCTCTAATATTTAACTTTTACTTGGTTGTAATAACCCATCACCTATGATTTTATCACTCTAATACCACTCTAATGGTGGATAGAGGAAAATAAGAATGCTACAAAAAAAATTTATATTTAACTTGATGAAAATCATTTACAAATTACCTCAAAATTATAGAGGACTTAAGAGATGCACAATATTTAATATTTGTAATAAACATTTTTATAAACTTATCCAACATACCACATTAGATAAAGATAATAAACTCATTAAGAAAATATTTAATAATTGCAACCTATTATTTAGTGATAATAGTGGGAGAAAATATTTGTTCTAACATGGCTAAGATAGTGTATTGATAAAATCATAAAGGCTTGAATTATTTGGTATCAATCAAAAAATTGGTTCCTAACATCTTCCCATTAGTTGATGGAGTTATTTTTGTCACCATATCATCGATCAATATTATAGTTTTGAGAACCCCATTTGTTTGGCAACCTTTAAAAGGTTTGTAACACAAAATGGATTCACTAACAATGATTTAGAAACTAGTAATTCACATTCAATATTTTACCTATTCATAAGCACCTCTTTAATACTAATGAGTGTGTTTGGAACCTTGTTGGTTCTTATTGACAAAACATTCATTAAAGATAACATAAAATTTAATTAATTAAAATTACTTAGAAACTTTCATGTAAATGCACTTGGAAAATGTTAAGGCTAAGAGTTTTATTTGTTAATAACATCATCAACTATAGCGATTTGATTAAGAACCTATAAATTAGAAACTATTGTAAATGAGAGGTTTTATGGCCTATGAAAAGGATATATCGAAGATATGATATGGAAATCCATTGAAATGTATAAATGCTAAAATATTTTTGATAAATATCAAAGTTACAACTACCCTAGAAAACATGGCATGCTCAAGGTAGTAGATTAAGGCTAAATAAATTGTATACATTATATGAATCAACAACCACATATTGTTGTGATGTGAGATAACAACCAAGTACAAGTTTGAGATTTTAGTGCATATTTAAATTTAATGAAAATGTTTAATCCAAAAATTAGCATAGGAATAAGTAATGTTTTATATTAATCTCCCTTAAATGTATTTAATGGACATAATGGTACAACTCAATAATTGAGAATCTACATGATTGTCAATTGTTGCAGCAAAAATCAACTTTGTATTTTAAAAAATAAAAATAAATGGAGAACACAAGAGATAATAAATCTTAAATTTTATTCATTTGATAATACTTGCAACCATAATTTAATACAAAGCTTTCACATTCTCCAACTATGCCATTCCAGCAACACCCACCTTTAAGAACACACAAGCAAACTTCATATTTTTTGAGAAACACCTATAGGAAAACAAAAATCAGATTATTGCTCTCTATGAGTAGAAAAAAGCAGCAGCAACACACTTCCTTTGACATCAAATCCTCTCCTCTCCAAAATTATTCTCATTTTTACACCTTCCAAGCATCCATTTTCCCGTCTAGAAGCTTCTAGGCAACTTGGGCATGGGATTTCCTCTCTCCTATAATTCAAAATTGGCTTCCCGCTCTCCAACCCACTCTCTCCACTTTCTCCAACGCACTGCATTCCAATCTTGCAACAAAATGCAAATTCCAATTTTCAAAATGGAGTTACAAAGCACATTAAATGCCATTCCAAGCTTGGGCGTGGAGTTTTCCTTTTTGTAAAATTATCACCTTGCAACAATTTTTAAAATACTTTAAGAAATAATCAAATTAACAATTAAGTTTTCCACAACCCGTCATCAAATTCTACAATGTTGGAGGAGTTGAGAATTTCAATAATTTGTGCCTACAAACAAAAAATTAAAACAAAACATAAGCATTAAATTTTAAAATGTTTTTGGTTGTGTAGGATTATCCATGCAGCCATATCCTCATGCATCAAATTGTGTCACCAAAAGTGTAGACTTTGACACTTTTCGCTCATTTGGGCCTTTGCCTATGGATTTTGGACCTTTTTCAACCTCTTTTTACATCTTTCCAAGCCTTGTGCTGAAGTGTTGTAAGGTTTTGTAAAACAATTTCACACTCTCTTAGGCTTGTCATCACCAAATTAACCCCTTGTTATGCTATAATGACCCCTTAATGCACATACATGGTTTATTTCAGTGTGTTTTGTCAGACAATCCCGACAAACATAAATAATTATATTTTAATCTCGAAAAACAATGGAAAATGCCCAAGTGGGGCATAAATTTCAAATTTAACTTAATTTCTTTTGGGATTCTTGTCTCTAAAACCCTAAGGTCGGCCTAGATGGTGTTATCTCAGAAAAATTAAGGCATAACTTGTATAAATAAGCTTCAAAATCCTAATTCCTAATTAAGCAACACTCATTATTCTCAACTCACACTCCTCTCATCTCTCATCTCTTCTTCCTCTCAAGAAAACTAGGGTTTGAGTATTCTAAGTCACCAAGGAATCTCTCTCAAGAAGCATTCAAGGGTTGAATCCTCCATTGCTGCAACTCAAGATCAAATATCATGGCAAGGTAAGATCCATCACTCTCCTTTGTTTCATGCTTCATCACTTCATTTCATCTTCTTGGTTTGATTACTCAAAAGGGGTTTGACTAAGGTAAACCCCTAATCCCTAAAAATCAACAAGTTTTCTCTCTTTGTGTGTTTTACAAGTCTTGTAGGAAGACTTGGCAAAGAACCTAGGTGGAAGATCATTCAACAACTCATACAAGCTCTCTAAGGTTCAAGAAACTCTAGTTGAATCTTGGAAGACACCTACAAATCAGATTCTACATTTTCGGGACCAAACGCTTGGAAGAGCAAAAAATACAGACAAAAGGCTCCAAATTCTACTTTCAGATTCCCAAAAACCCAGAAGAGGACTAGGTCGCCCATAATGGTGACCTTTTCCCTCTAAGCATGCTTTTTGGGGATCTTCACATTTCTGGACACCCATTTGGCATAAATGGGCTTCGAACCAATTTTTGGGAATCTGGGACTAGGTCGACCAGATTAGCACAAGCGTCCCTTTCAAATTTTGCAGCATTTTCATTAGCATTCCAAACCTCCAATAGATCCTCCTTCAAATCCCAGGTACACACATTCTAACTCTTTCATTTCTGTATAGTTCAATGTACATTCTTAGATCATTTTGTATATGTTTGCATATCATTATGTATTTTCCAACACTTTGCATTTCAATAGGTTTTACATTAGAATTTAGTTTCTATTTTCCATTTCCAACATTTAGGGCACTCCACACACATCAAAAAAATCCCAATAAATCTCTTAATTCTTTAAATGCAATCACCAAAAAGCATATCATTAAGTGGAAAGAGAGCCATTCCTAAACCAAGTGCTCCTAAATGAAAAACCCTAGGGGCCTAGTAAAGGGAATCCTCTTTCCCTTGTTTACATATGTTTTTGGTGGTTCATTTTGGTGAACTCAACATTTTTTGACCATTCTTTTCTGATTTAGAGTCCTTCATCCTAGGTTTGCATTGCATTGCATCTTGCATTGTTTAACTTGCATTCTAGGGTTTCACATTTTTGCATGCATTAAAGTGTATATAATTTGCATTTTTGCATCCCAAATCAATGTCATTCATCTAAAATCTGCACCTACCTTTATTCTTTTGGTCTTCCAACATCATAACCATCAAAACCCGGTTGAAAATTTTTGGAAATTTTGAAAAAACCCTAACTAGGACTAATTCACCATTTTGGGCGACCTAGCCCCTGTCCAGATTTTTCATTGTCTATTATAGCACCAAAAACCTCATTTCTATGCTTTATTAGGCTCCTAGTATCATATATTATAAGTCTAGAAAGTTTCAAGAACATGGGTTTTATCCTTCTAGCTCAAAATCATCATTTTAGGATGGTGATTTTTAAACTCATCTCATCATTAGGACTGAAAATGTTTACATTTCTGTAACTTTGCATCACATTCATAAAAGTACTTTTCACTTTTTCATATACAATGTTTATATTCATAAAAATTTGCATTAATTTGTTAAAATTACTTTTCCTTTTAGCATGTACATTCTTTGCATTCTTAAAGCTTAGCATACATTGGATAAAAATGTTTTCTATTACTGCATATACATTGTTTATATTTCTGAAATATTGCATGCAATGGTTACCTGTAAATTTCATTTTTATTCAATGAATGTTAGTAGCTTACATAACTAGACATGCTACACACACTTCACTTCCCTCTCCCTGTGAACATGTTGTAGTGGACAAAGAAACAACCTTGTTTTGGAAACAAGCTATAGTGAGAGAGGGGGTTGAATCAGTGTTGTGTAAAAATTAAGCTTATTAACCTTTATCTTCAAAGCATTAACAACATTCAATCATAATTCATAAACATAAAGCAAATGAACACAACACCATAACACAAGGATTTATACGTGGAAACCCTGTTAAGAGAAAAACCACAGTGGATGGCCAATCCATAATTTAATCTAAGTATACTCAAATGAAGTTTACAATAAGGGGAATGCACTTGCATTCAGATACACTGCCTAGAGCTCACTACTCAAAGGGAAGGCTCACTGCTCAAAGGTAAGGCTCACTGCCTTACAAAGAAAATCAGATTAAAACCATTTGAGAGTTTGATCTGAGGAAAATAGCATCTACATGTACCTAATTACAGTTCCGATTAGGCTCAATATTCAATCTTTTATCCTACAGACTGATTCTACACTTTTGCTTTGTTATGCTTACACTCGCAATACAAATTCTTTATGCGTAAGTGAAACTACGTATTATCACTCTTCTGCTCTTCTCTAACTCATAATTCACATCACAACACACTTCATACTTCTCACAAAATGATATGGACAACCTTATATCTATATCTGCAACATAGAATTCAATTACACTTTGTCGGCTTGAATAGAACACAAAATAATTACAATTGTCGGCTCAAATCATGAATAATATGCAATTCGTATCCACAGCAGTCAGCCACAACTTGGCTAGGACCCAAATAAATATGTACTAACACAAAAATACTTAACCAATTGCTTCTCATACAACCGTGACCTAATTCATTCATGAAGTCAGCTCCGGTACTAGTAAAACTGAGAATTAGTCAACCGGGCCTTCTAACTTCCACAAGAATCGATACGAGCCACTGCGCTTCAGTGGTAACATAGATAATATACCAAAAAACATTTCTTGAGATGTGCAACACAAAAAAATAACATGAAATCTTCATACTGATCGATGAACATTGTGTTACCGGATACTCTATTCTTCCTTGTCAATCTTCAATTTGTTTGTCGGTATGATCGAATGATAGTGTGCGTATTTGATCATCAATTAGAGTTTCCATCAATGAAAACACCAAATGATACTAGCAATGTCTCTTGCCAAAAATCTCCCCCTTTGGCATTGATGGCAACACTTAGTGAAAAATAGCTAAGTGTCGGATTAGTACCAAGATAAACTGCACTGCCATCTCCAAAATTCCAAAAATACAATTCTCCCCCTAAGATGATTATGCATTTTTCACTCCAATATTCTCCCCCTTTGACATCAATGGTAAAGGTAGGGATCGCATACCAAAAATAGATCAATCAACCAAAATTGTTATACAAAATGCTTCTTTAATTTACATAAACTGAAAAATGTCTGCAAAATCTTTCTTCAGCTGGATCAGATTTGTGTCCCAAACTCTTTTGAGACTTTCCATGATTGTTGTGTGACTGTAGATCATGTAGGACTGGCTCTTTGTAGATTCCAAGTTGGTTGGATCACCAACTACCATAGTGTCTTTCCCTTCCTTTAGAGCGCTTGACAGTATCTCAAGTTTTGGACCAATTATGCCTTTGAGTTCACATGCTCTTGCAATGATTTTGTCATTCTCATGCTTCGGGTTTTTTTATTTTTTCAAGAAAATACATTAATTCACCTTTTATTTTTCCAAGACCACCAGTTAGAGGATCAAATGCTTCAGAAATAATACTTAACTATTTTCTTAGATCCTTAACCTTTTTCTCATTACCTTCAGTAAGTTTTGAAAAAGATAAACGTGATTTGTAGATCTTTCCACCTTATGAAAAAGTGTTATATACATTCTTCACACATGTGGCTAAAATGGTTTAAACTTTAACAATCTTTTCTTTTAGTCCGCTAAACCTTTTGACATCAAATTATTTTTGCACTTTCACCATAGTTGATTTTTTGAGTGACTCAAAGTGAGTACTCACAAGGTTGATAATCCTTTTTAATTCACTGGAGGAGGAACTAGTTGGATCTTTCACATAATATGGCATTATCTTTTCAAATACTCCAGATGCAAGATTTAGCAGTTCATTATCTTCAATGTGTGACTTCAATATCTCTTCTCTGGCTTTTTCTTAGAAAATGAAGCTACTTTCATCTTCTAGATTGGACTTAAAGTAGACAGGTCAATAGGACCTACAATTAGTTCTGGATCCAATTCTTGTTCAACCAAAAATTTCTTCACTACCTTAGCAATGTATCTTGCCTCAACTAGGATTTCTTTTACACCATCTTTCTTCTCTTCATTTGTTACTTCCATAGTTGCAGGTTCTAGTTTACCTTCAGCGATCTTCATTTCCTCAAATGATACATTTTTAGGTATCTCAACTTCCATAGGAATTTCTATGTTGTCCTCTACATGAGGAATCTGTGAATCCTCAGTTGTATCAAATTTTTATTCTTTTGCTTCCTTTACCGGACCAGATGGGGAATCATCAACATGTGTTTTCCCAGCTATAACATCAATTCTCTCCTTTAACAGTATCTCCTGAGTAGGATTTTCTCAGTTTCTTTTGTAACTTCATCTATTAGACCAATCATTAGCTTGTTCACCCTTGTTTTGCTTTTAAATTTCCTTTTTGCTTTGTTCAAGAGTGCCTTCATGTCATCCATAGACATCAACGGACATAATTATGCAATAATCCTTTCTCTCATCTGTTCTTCTTTTGTTCTGGCATTGAGTCTCCTCATTTCCAGAATGTCATATAGACTTTTGGGTGGATTAGGCATTATTTCAATCAAAACTTTATTGAAAACATTCATATGTTTTATTGTCACTTCTTCAAGAATTATTTTATCAGAATCATCAAAAGACTCATACCATTTACAGAGTGGTTTGAGATTTCCATCCTTGATTAAATCCTATTCAACTTCTCCTACTAACATACCTGAATTATCAGTCTTTGTCTTCTTCTTCGCTTGAAAATCTCCACCAAAGGGTTTTCTAACAGTTGCTACCTTGGTTCCTTGATGTTTGATTTCTTTGACTTCTTCATTAGACTTTGTCACTTCATCCTTAGAAACTACCATATACACTCTTTTTCTCTTATCTTTCTTCCTCTTACCTTCTTTGTCAGATCCCTTGGATTCAGTTTTTATAGGGAAGATTTTGTTGCAGGAGTTGAATGGGATGCAAAGCTTCTAGTTGTTCTAGCTCGGGCAGATGGTGTTGTTGTACCAACTGATTGAGTTTTTTCTTCCTCCTTACTTCTTGCTTTGTTGCTTCAGCTTCTTCCCTTTTCTTTCTAGCTTCTTTTAGTCTCTGCAGATATGCCCAAAATTTTTGCAAGAACTTCTACCTCTTTTCTAACTCTTTTAGTTACCACAGGTTTCGTGAGCTCATTGTGAACTTGTATGCCCTTCTCAACATAGGCACCAAATCTTTCTTCTGTTGGATCCAGAGGTTTACTTAGCAATTGTTGTGCATACATGTCCAAAATTTTCTTTCAACTTCATACCCCATAGGCATGATCCAGATTGTTTTGGGATCAACAGCTTCAATCATACACTGATCAACATCCACCTTGAAGCAAATTGAATTATTGTATTTCTCTAAAATTGAGGTGGGAATCCTCTCTCTCGCTTGCATCATAGTTTGAAAAATTTTAAAGTATCCCTAGATAGTTGCATTCTTTGTTTTGGTGTCTCCAAAATTGTGCAACAAATCTCTGATCTGAGCGGCTATCGACTTGTCCTTTTGCCAATGAATCTTTCCAACTCCCAAAACTTCACCCATAAAATAAAAGAACAAGCACAAAATAAAGTTACCATACTTGAAATAATTTTTCTTGTCTTTCTTAATCTTTGCAAGATTTTTCATTACCTGAATCCTCAACAGTTCACAAAGATCATAATTTGTATTTTCCTTCACCATTTGATAGGTGGCATAAATTATTGTGCCGAACATAGAGTTATCTTGGCTAGAATGATAAATCTTGTATCCAATAACCATAGATGCAAATTTGGCATTTACGTCAACAATGTTATCAATAGGCATTGCTCTTCTGTCATATGTAGAGCTTGTAGCATCAGTGATTGTTTTATTTTTTACAGACTTCAGAATTGGTAGTCCACTAGAAGAGTTTAGACCCGTTACAACACTGATAGCTTCCTTTGTGATTTTGAATGGAATTCTTAACCACATTAATTCATCATGGAATCGACTTAGAACATAACAAACCTATTTCGACTCTTCAAACACAAGAAATTTGACAATTTGTGTAAATTTATTTGCTTCAAGGATTTTGTGTTCTAGCTTTACATAGTAATATTCACTTATGATATGACTATTGTACAAATTCAACAGTTGAGAACTTCCTATTTCTTCAATATTGTCGTGAATATAAATCCTAATATCTTCTGTGTGTAATACTCTGTATGGAACAGACAAAAATGCTCCTAACAGATCAGTCTCAAGAGACTTGTAAGGATTCCATTTGAACTTAGGATGAGGTATGTCCTTGAATTCAACTATCAGAGGAGTATTCATTTTGACCAATTCACAAATTCACAAAGTTTTCTAAAAAATACCTTTTTCGCTGGATCGAAATTTGATTGTCGAATCACTTCCATGCTTGAATTTTGCCTCAGTTCGCCAAAGTTCGCCTTAGGGATATCCAAACTTATTTTCTTCAAATGCAAAGTGAAAAGTGAAGAATAGAAATTACCTTTTATCACTTAGATGCCTAATCCTTTTGTCACAATAAATTCTTTAACCCTAATACATCTGGTTACCCTGTTTATGTGCACTGTGACAGGTAAATCTTCTACGAACCTCCAATCCGGCATACCACTTCTTCCAATGAGTTCAACAACATATGTTGAGCATCTATGCATTTATTGTATACATCCACATCCGGTATTACTTGTCAGTTAGGGGGTTGTATGATTTTCTTAATAGCTCCCCCTAGGCCAAAAGCCTAAAACTAATTCCCAGAGGAATTACCAGAAGCAAGTTCTGGTGTTGGCACATTTTCTTCAACAAAGGGATATTTCATCACCCATTTCTTTTGCATTTGTTGTCTAACCACATCTATAGTTATTTTTCCTTTTCCTTTGATATCCTTTTGCATGCTTTTCCTTTGATTTACCAGACCTTTTTTGTTCCAACAGAATGTAGCAATGTGTCCAATTTTGTTGCAATTATAGCACACAACATTTTTCTGTCCAGACCAGTTGTTCCACTGATTTCCTCTTGATCTACACTGGTTAGAAGTATGGCCAAGTCTATTGCATGTATAGCATCTGATATTTCTATGGAATTGATTCATCACATTTCTGCATTCATTTGACTTATGACCAACCCTATGACAATTAAAGCACTGACCTGAGAAATATGGACCACTTTGATTCATTCTGCTTCTACATTGAGTAGCCATGTGTCCAAATTTATTGCAACTAAAATAGTATCCATTAAATCTTTGAGCATTACGTTGCCTTACCAAATACCTTCCAGATTTGTTCATTTGATTTCCTTGTTTGAATCTCCTTTGCTTGGATCTAGAACTTTCTCCTTCTTCATATCCAAGACCTCGCTTGTCACCACGAGTCCTCTGACTGCTAATTAGTTCATCAAGAATGGCAAAGCTAGCTTTGAACTTCTCCCTATAATCATTTGCAACAGCAAGTTCATTTATGAGATCATCCATCTACTTTTCAAGTGCCTCTTCATTGCTTTTAGATTGTTCTAGTTCATCATCCAATCGGTTGCATAATTTAGATTTTTCTTTTAGGGACTATGCTAGGTTCTCTTCATTCTTCTTTCTGTCTTCAATCTCCTTGGTCATTTTCATCATGATAGATTCCATCTCATGCTTTAGGATTGTATTATCTCTAGTAAGCTTTTCACATTCTTCTGTCTTTTCTTTTAGGGCTTCACTGAGTTGTTCCTCTTCAATGCTCTTGTTGTCACTCTGCTTAATCTGATCACAAAGTTCCTTTCTCTTCTCTCTATACTTATTGATTTTTTCTTTCAAAGACTCAATGAATTTCTCAGTATCTGAGAGGTTTGCTTGCAATTTTTGAACTTTAGCCTTTGACTGATCAAGATCATCCAGGGCCACTAAAAGCTATTATTGAAGACTGCTTGAATCCATTCAAAAACCTTCCAAGATCTCCCCAAGGTGTTAGAATTCTTCAAAGGAACTAGCTTGATACCAATTGTTGGAAACAAGCTACATTGAGAGGGGGGGTGAATCAGTGTTGTACAAAAATTAACCTTATTAACCTTTATCTTCAAAGCATTAACAAAATTCAATCATAATGCATAAACATGAAGCAAATGAACAAAAAACCATAATGCACATTTTCATTTGCGCATAGAGAATTTGTATTATGAGTGTAAGCAAAATATAGCAGAATTATAGAATCAGTCTGTAGGACAAAAGATTGAATATTGTGCCTAACCAAAACTGTAATAAGGCATATGTAGATGCTAGTTTTCTTAGTTCAAACTCTCAGATGGTTTTAATCTAATTTTATTTGTAAGGCAGTGAGCCTTCCCTTTGAGCAGTGAGCTCTAGGCAGTGTGCCCGAATGCAAGTGCATTCCCCTTATTGTAAACTTAATTTGAGTATACTTAGATTAAATTGTGGATTGGCAATCCACAATGGTTTTTCCCTTAACACACTTCATACTTCTCACAAAATGATACAGATGATCTTATATATATCTGCAACATAGAATTCAATTACACTTTGTCGACTTCAATAGAACATAAAATAATTACAACTATCGGCTCAAATCATGAATAATATGCAATGTGTATCCACATCAATCGGCCACAACTTCACTAGGACCCAAACAAAGATGTACTAACACAAAAATACTTAACCAATTGCTTATCATACAACCGTGACCTAATTCATTCATGAAGTCGGCTCTAGTACTAGTAAAACTAAGAATTAGTCAACCGGACCTTCTAACTTCCACATGAATCGATACAAGCCATTGCGCTTCAGTAGTAATAGAGATAATATACCAAAAAACATTTCTTGAGATGCGCAACATAAAACAATAACATGAAATCTTCATACAGATCAATGAACACTGTGCTATCGAATACTCTGTTCTTCCTTGTCAATCTTCAATTTTTCTTCCGATATGATCGAATGATAGTGTGCGTATCTGATCATCAACTAGAGTTGCCATCAATGACAACACCAAATGATACTAGCAATTTCTCTTGCCAACACCTTGTACATTCCAAATGATCATATTAGTTCTTCTCCAAATATCTCTCCCCTTGGTGATGAAGATATTTTGTTAGAAAAACCAATCAATGAAAGTTATGAGAATCCTAGTTGTTTCTCTCCTCCTACCTCTCTTAGTGGACAAGACCTTACCAACCAAGACAACCTAAATATAGATAATCATAACATTTGTTTTCCCCTAGTATTTCTCCTAGTTGTGATGAAAATACTTCACTCTTAGAAAACACAATTAGTGAAGCTCATGAACATTTTAGTTGTCTCCCTTCACCTAAAAACTTCCTTATTGAGCATAAACATTCCATCATTGATCCTTCTCCTCTTAGTGATGAATACATTTTAGAAGAACCAACCTTTGATTGTCAAGCACAATTGGTTTGCAGTTCTCCTAAAACCTTTCCTCCTACAGAGGATATCATGATTCCTGATAAGGATAACCATACCAATAATAATATTACATATGTACAAGAAAATAAAGAGACACCCTTGGCCTCTCCCTTTCTCAATGATTTTAATATTATTCAACCTCAACTCATCCTTTACCCCCCTTCAACAAAACCTAAACCCAAATTCATCCTCTACCCACCTACCCATAATGTGTTGCAACAATCGAGTCCCAATACCATTGTGCATACACATTACACCCATAATAATCTGCATTCCCAACCATCACCCTCCACTTCTTTACCTTTTCCTAATCCCATCTTACCTTTTGCCCCTCACTTGAATTCCCTCCTTAGGGAATATGACCTTGTTGATCAACTAAGGAATACTCCCACTAAGATCTCCTTATGGGACCTCATTCAAGTCTCCCCTCACTATCACAACCTGATGCAAGAAGCCTTATGACAAGTTCCTATCCCTTCTAATGAGCCATCAAATGACATAGCAGCTATTATTCATGGAATAAATACTGACATTGTTTTTCACCAAAGCGAGCTCCCTCCTTTGGATGTAAAAAAATAAAATGAAGCTTTCATGATAATCTCTCAATACAAAACAAAAGGGATAAAGATAACTCTTTTAGATACAGACTCTACCCTTAATGTGTGTAGTGTGTGCCTTTTGGATAGGCTTGGCATAGATAGATCCCACATCCAACCCAATTCTCTCTCTGTCAGAGGATTTGACAATGTCAGTAAGAAACCGCTCGGTGTGATCAATATACCTCTTATAGTTGGAATGGCCACATTGGACACAACAATCCATTTTATGCCTCAAGAGTTTTCATACAATATTCTCTTTGATAGGCCATGTATTCATGCTATGAATGGAGTGCCTTCCACACTTCATCAAAATATGAAGTACATCTTTAATAACAAATTGTACACACTCGATGCCGATCCCGAACCTAATAGTTGCTTACACATTGACAAATCCAAAGAGAATAATTTAAATACCTTAACACCAACCACCCAAGTGGAACCCATCCAACAATCACTCTTATATGATGATTTGGGTTCCTTAGACTTCACCCCTCCCTTAATGGGAAAAACCAAGCTCATCCACCAAGACCCTAACAAGGAAAATGTACTATTTTCAACATAAGACTCGGTTAATTCCTTGCAAGCATCCACCTCAACTACTTCACCCACTCAAGCACATAATGAACAATCACCCAATCCAAAAAAGTTGTAAAATCTTTATGGAAAAGGTTATGATCTCATGAAGCAACTTGTCTATAGTGGAAAAGTTTATGGTGCTAATAAATAAGGTATCTATAATCCTATCAAGCCTATCAAACGAACATCACATCATGGTCTTGGTTCTAATCCTCTCATTGAGACCACCAAGCCTTCCCCTCCCATCAACACCATTCCCAATCACCCTTCTAACCAACAATGGACTCTTTGCTTAGTGCCCATGTCATCCCACAACCCACTATTGATTCAGATTTTACACACTCCTCTAACGGAGTATACAAAATCTCACAATCCATAGTGCCTTGTGTAGGCATGACATCCTATCCTAAGCATGACCTTTCTTTGTTGCACACCAATGGATCACCTTCTCCCCTTGATCAAGAGGGTATCTTGTTGAGACTCCTTCAAAATCAATTGATCTCTCTTCCTCCTAGAACTCGAAAGAGATGTTTCAAAAAACATTCCTTTTGTGCTTATCACCAAGTTCATGGCTATCACACTAATGAGTGTAAGGACTTGAGTAGAAAAATTAGACATCTTAAGGATTTTAGTTCTCTCCCTTATGTGGGGGCACCTCATTCCTCTAATTGATACTGATTTTTCCCTCAACCTTGCACTCCCTCAATTCCTTTCGGCTCACTCTTGTCCTGCACTAAGTGGGCGCAAGGGGTTTGGTAGCCTCTTCCCTCGCATGTCACTTTTCGTTGTCTCTTTCAACTTGTCGTTAACATTTCATGAACATATAAGAGCAAGCTTGGTATGTGGACGACTTGTCTTAAGTTGACTCGCATGTGACATACACCCCTCTTTTCATGACGTAGCTTATCAAAAACATATGACTCGACATAGGTCTTTCCGAACAAGCTCTCATGTCCCTTTCCTCTTCTACTTTAAAGAAATTTCTCACAATATAGTGTTTCTCAATTCCCTTAAAGTGGGGGCATACATCATCACTCACATTTCATTGTGTGATCTTCTTTTTCTTGTGATTCCTTCTCTTGAAAACATTACACACAATGTTGTTCAAGATGCGACACCTGCATTTTTCCTCTTTTGCATACAAGATGAGCCCTTGTCTCTCTTGCATACAAGATGAGTACTTTTGCACGTTTCCTCTCTTGGTAATATTATGAATAATGTTCTTTAGGATGAGACATCATATGAACAAAGGAAAATCCCTTTGAACAAAATTATTACAAACATCATTTTCTTTTGTGGCACCTTATCAAAGTTATCACAAGGTATAACTTTGGTATGGTTTGAGTGGGAAGCCCAACAAGTGGCACAACTTTCCCCATAGCCACCTTTGTGTGTGTGAGTACATACCAACAGTGTGTATGTTTCTCACCTCCTTTGGGACAACTCACCCCGTAGACAACCTGATGTTTTGTGGCCCTAGAGTGAGTGCAGCCTTTTCACCTTCTCTTCATTCAAGTTCTTGTCATCGTATGATCATGCATCTCGTCTTGTTGTAATGCATTCACCCTTGAATTTATTTTGCGTTGATGTCGAGTTGACTTAGAATCTCAAATCCTTGGGGGCTTGACTACCTCCTTCATCCTTCTCATTCTTCTTCTTTGTCATTCTTCATCATCTCCATTAGGCTACTTTAGTGTGATTTTGAAGCAAGTTCATACTCTCACTAAAGAGGGGGCTAAATGTGTCACCAAAAAGTGTAGAATTTGACACTTTTTTGCTC
Organism: Sequoiadendron giganteum; assembly: GCA_007115665.2. NCBI lineage: Eukaryota > Viridiplantae > Streptophyta > Pinopsida > Cupressales > Cupressaceae > Sequoiadendron > Sequoiadendron giganteum. The sequence continues at coordinate 626,525,329 of CM021109.1, forward strand.
ATTTGTTCCTTTGCCTATGGATTTTGGACCTTTTTCAACCTCTTTTTACATCTTTCCAAGCCTTGTGTCGAAGTGTTGTAAGGTGTTGTAAAATATTTTCACACTCTCCTAGGCTTGTCATCACCAAATTAACCCCTTGTTATGATATAATGATCCCTTAGTGCACATACATGGCTTATTTAAGTGTGTTATGTTAGAAAATCCCAACAAACATAAATAATTATATTTTAATCCCCAAAAAACAATGAAAAATGCCCAGGTGGACTAGGTGGCCACCTTGGGCGACCTAGTCCCATGTGGCATAAATTTCAAATTTAACTTAATTTCTTTTAGGATTCTTCTCTCTAAAACCCTAAGGTCAGCCTATATGGTGTTATTTCAAGAAAATTAGGGCATAAATTGTATAAATAAGCTTCAAAACCCTAATTCCTCATTATGCACCACTCATTCTTCTCAACTCACACTCCTATCATATCTCATCTCTTCTTCCTCTCAAGCAAACTAGGGTTTGAGTATTCTAAGTCACCAAGGAATCTCTCTCAAGAAGCATTCAAGGGTTGAATTCTCCATTATTGCAACTCAAGATCAAACATCATGGAAATGTAATCTCCATCACTCTTCTTTTTTTCATGCTTCATAACTTCATTTCATCTTCTTGGTTTGATTACTCAAAAGGGGTTTGACTAAGGCAAATCCCTAATCCCTAACAATCAACAAGTTTTCTCTCTTTGTGTGTTTTGCAGGTCTTGTAGGAAGACTTGGAAAAGAACCTAGGTGGAAGATCATTCAATAACTCATCCAAGCTCTCTAAGTTTGAATAAACCCTAGTTGAAGTTTGGAAGACACCTACAGATCAAATTCTGCATTTTTGAGATCGGACACCTGAAAGAGCAGAAAATACAAACAAAAGGCTCCAGATTCCACTTTCAGATTCTCTTGAAAACATTACACACAATGTTGTTCAAGATGCGACACCTGCATTTTTCCTCTTTTGCATACAAGATGAGCCCTTGTCTCTCTTGCATACAAGATGAGTACTTTTGCACGTTTCCTCTCTTGGTAATATTATGAATAATGTTCTTTAGGATGAGACATCATATGAACAAAGGAAAATCCCTTTGAACAAAATTATTACAAACATCATTTTCTTTTGTGGCACCTTATCAAAGTTATCACAAGGTATAACTTTGGTATGGTTTGAGTGGGAAGCCCAACAAGTGGCACAACTTTCCCCATAGCCACCTTTGTGTGTGTGAGTACATACCAACAGTGTGTATGTTTCTCACCTCCTTTGGGACAACTCACCCCGTAGACAACCTGATGTTTTGTGGCCCTAGAGTGAGTGCAGCCTTTTCACCTTCTCTTCATTCAAGGACACCCATTTGGCAAAAACGGGCTCTGGACCAGTTTTCAAGAATTTGGGACTAGGTCGCCCAGATTGGCACAAGTGTCCCTTTCGGCTTCTGTAGCATTTTCATCAGCATTCCAAACCTCCAATAGATATTCCTTCAAATCCCAAGTGCACAAATTCTAACTCTTTCATTTCTTTATAGTTTAGTGTACATTCTTAGATCATTTTGTATATGTTTGCATATCATTATGTGTTTTCCAACACTTTGCATTTCAATAGGTTTTACATTAGCATTTAGTTTCTATTTTCCATTTCCAAAATTTAGGGCATTCTTAGATCATTTTGTATATGTTTGCATATCATTATGTGTTTTCCAACACTTTGCATTTCAATAGGTTTTACATTAGCATTTAGTTTCTATTTTCCATTTCCATCAATCTCTTAATTCTTTAAATGCAATCACCAAAAAGCATATCATTAAGTGGAAAGAGAGCCATTCCTAAACCAAGTGCTCCTAGGTGAAAAACCCTAGGTGCCTAGTAAAGGGAATCATCTTTCCCTTGTTTGCATATTTTTTTGGTGGTTCACAAACATCCTAGGCAAGAAAGAATTTTCCATGAGTAGGAGCTCATGAACATTCATTTGGTGGAGGTATGCCAAGCTTGGGAAGTTCTAGAGTTACCACCCATGTTGCTTCCTCCATCTTTTTCCCTTTCCATTTGATTAGATATTCTTTTTGAAAGGAATAAAATTGTAGGTTATATGCTTGGGAGACAGAATAAAACTCTTCACACTCTCTCATTCAAGGAAATCCCTAGATATCTCAATCTAAAGTATGCAAAGGAGAGAGAGATCTTGCAATAGAGTTGTCCTTGGATTTGATTATGAACTAAAGAGGGGTTCACCACCAAGCTAGGTCTTGAAAATCCTAATGAAATTCAAGATCTAATGCTTAACCCTAATATGATGCAATACTTCACTAAATGACCTTAAAATGCACATAAATCGGAACAAAGAGCTGCAAGATCATAGGTGAGCACCTAGAAGCTTGAAAAAGACTCGAATGAGCTCTGAAATAATGAGAATCCTAAAATTAGGGTACACTAGGACTCATACGCCACTTTGGGTGTATCAATCCCAGACTAGGGTTTCTAGTTTGGAACAAGTTTCTAGCAATGTAGATTCAAGATCTGCAAAAATCTAGAAATTTTACTTTTAGTGGGACTCATACACCACCTCTGGCATATCAGTCTCGTTCCACTTTTTTGAGAATTCAAAGTTCAAATATGTGCTCCAATCTCTACTCTTCCCTTCCAAACTGATTTCTAGATCTGAACCTAAAAAAGACTTGCAAGACAGAATATAGACTTGATTTGCTTTTGGGGGGCTTGCCTCAATCAAACCCCTAGTTTGGTAATTAAACCTTGATAGAAATAATAAATCTTGAATGAAAATGTGAATGTAAACCCTAACCTTAAGTGTGTCTAAGATTAGGAAATCTGAAATGTAATGCAACCCTATTCTAATGTGCTAGAAAGAGATGCATGGATGAAACATAAACATGAATAACCCACTTTGAGAGATCTCTAATCATCCAAATGAGCTCTAATAATGTATTTACCTTCCTTAGGTTGAAAGTAGAGTTATAATGAAGGAAGCAATCACTTAGGAAACAAGTCATTAGGCTTGGCTTGATGGCTAGTTGCATCCCCCCAACCTAGATTCCATCATGATTCACCATAGGCAACCATAATCAACCCTTGACAATGTTAGATCTTGAATGAAAGTGAGCTTGAAGACCTGCAAAAACATTTTAATGCTACTCCAAGGCTTCAATTTTTTTGATTACTTACAACAAGTTCTTGAATTCTCTTGTGAAGAATGCTTGAATGTTCTTGAATGCTTGGGTCTTGAAATTGATCTTCTAGATTATTTCTTAGATTAAAAATGACTTTAGAAGCCTGTTTATATAGGCATTACACCTAATTTACCATTATTTAGATCTCAAAAACCGACATCAACCAAAAATTTGAATTAAAATTTTGAATTCCCACTCAAACCCTAAAAAGGCCCAAAATGGGACTCATACGCCACTCTTGGCATATGGGTCCCACCTAGGGGGCTCATATGCCCAAGGTGGCGTATGAGTCCCACCCTAGATTTTCGAGGTGGGTTGTTAGATTTTCTTATGTTTTTGTGGTTTTGTTGGCTTTTAAGTTGAAATAAGCCTCGAGATCCAAAATAAAGGGTCTTAGGGGCCTATTAATGATAGCTTAAAGGGATATTTAATGAAAGGGTGCTAAAATAGGTCCAAATTAAGTGTGAAATTGTACCATTTCCAAGAGTGTACAATTTTCTACACTAAATTTATCTCCCACTTTAGCGCCATATGACTCTACGTGCATATGTAAGCTAAAGGAATCCAAACACTAAACTTCATTTCAGAAAAGGATACTCATATAGGTTCATTCACAACACGGGAGAATGAAGCTCCCACTGTAGCTATCTGCAAAACCACAATGTAAGGAATCGCATCCTACAACATGAATTTGTTAGTCATTCAAAAATCCTCTTATCTAACTTCTTCTAAAAATCAAATTCGAGGGTAGATGTATGCCCCCTTGATTCAACTTGCTTTATGGAGGTAGAATCAAGGTAGTAGTCTAACCATATTGTGTTGGATATGTCATATCATAGCGTTTTTTTCAGTACCATACCACATAGTGATATACATTTGATGAGAATGAAGTCGAATCACAATTCCAACATAACAAACAGCGTCAAAAACAGAGTTCACTAGCCCCCATTATGCTAGTTCTAATGAAAATTACTTTTAACCCTAATATAGTAAAACCCTAATTTGAACCTATATAAGAGCAAAAATTGAAGTAACTTGAACTAATTTTATCTTTTAACTTCTTGTAGCTTGCCTTTGTTATAGAGTGATTGAAGATGTCGAGCTGACAAGAGTACGAGCCTCCGAGACTAGATGTCTTGTGTTAGGTCTCAAAAATGCAAGTTTGAACCACGAGAGGTTGCCAAGCTCTCACAACATTTTTGGCTAACATACAAGGCCAATCAATGTAATTGAACCTTCTACTCTTTAGGATCCGCTAAACCTAGGCAGGTGTACCTGTGCAAATGATGTAGATTTGAACCATGTTTCTTGCTTGAGCAATCTATCCACAATGGCAATTGGAAGTGGATAGATAAAATCATAATGACTACTCCTACTGCATAAAATGAAAGTATTTATATATGTTGTTTTTTATGAAATTTATCTTTTGGGCTGTGACAGATCAGTGCCTTCTATCCAAATGGGCAATGGAGTCAAAAATCAAGAATAATATGTGTTTCCCTCTCTGGCTTTACTCTAGTTGCTAAGCACTTTGAAAATGAGATTCTATGACTAGCATAAAACTTCACCAAATTTATGACTTGCATAAATCATGCCGGAATGTTTTATTACCACGTTCTTCTTTAATTATCCAAGAGAAATCCTTAAATCACTGTGACTTATTTAAGAGAATTTAATTCTGAGTTGCAGACACCAATTAATTAAATCACACAAAATGAGAATACATTTTGATAAATCATAAATATACTTGATATACTGATTCAAATGATTAAAAAACCTCAAGTTGGAGACAACCAGATAAAAATATGAATCATTACATCACAACAACTGAACACCAAGAAAGGACTTCACCAATTAAAAACATTATCTCCATTGATGTGCTTCAAGAAAGTTTGTACATTATATGCATCCCCCATTTTATTTTCTCCTATTTTCTAATTGTTCCCCCTCTCTCTTTTTTATTTTTCAGTCCATATATACAATACATACTTTAGGGTTATGACCCTTCATTTGTTCTGGTGCAACCCTTTTGCATTCCTTGGCGAAAAATAAATATTTAATTAATTGTCTTTCTAGAAAATTAAATATTTTAACAATAATTTGCATTTTGTTTTGTTCACGTGTTCATGAGAGGCCAAGAGTCACATTGTTTCACAACTGAATAACCATCAGAACTGTCGCAGCCGAAACAACCAATTTACCGCGCTACCGCGCACCATCATTTTAGTCGTTGCAATACTGAGATAACAGATTGTGTTGCTCCACCATCTACCTCTCTACCATGGTCCATTTGTCTGCTCCCCACAGTTCTACAGTGGCTTATCATGACTACCACCCTCACTGTCTACCACGCTACCACGGGCTCCACTTTGTCCTCATGCGGTACAACAGTTTAGCTATCACGATCTTCTCTTCCTATCGCTCTACCGTGGGCTCCCTGTCGACCCTCCACGGTACAGAGGTTCCTTTCTATCACTGCTCCTCTGCATACCGCCCTACCGTAGGCCTTATCCATTCCCTCCACGGTATCGCTTTACTTCCTCACTACCGCGCAACCGCAATCTCGGTTCTGACTCCTCGTGGTGTAGTGGTATCCCTTTTTCCAGCACTCTAAACTTTCTACCGCTCAACCGCGGACTAGGTCCCTCCTCCTTGTGGTGTGATGGTATATTTTATAAAGTGCCTTTCACTTCACCACCAAACCGCGGGTCAAGTTTCTTCTCTGCACGGTATAGCAGTAAGGGTATGATGTGACTGTTCTTAACCGTGACACCGCGAGCCACCCTGCAAGGGGCCGTGGTAAGGAAGTAAAGGTGGAGAATTCAAAGGGTTAATGCTAAGGAAGTTGTATGGTGGTAAAAGGAATTCTAGCATTATGGATGGTGGTAAAATGATATTTTATTGAAAAAGATAACAAAATATTGGGTTCAAATGGATAAAAGTCCTTAGAATTTTAATAAAAATTCTAGTTCTAACAGTGGCTCCTATTGGGGATGAGTGATTTTCCAATCACTGCAAGAAACCATAATATCAATGGGAGAGCACACTAAGATACCAAAGGATATAAAAAATGAAGGAGGCGGAAAATGGAGGAAGTGGAAAGACGAAGGAGATGGAAAATGGAAAATGGAGGAAGAGCATGGAAGTGACCCTACACTATTGTACATGGAAAGAAAATAATTTTTTCAATGAGGGAACTTTGGGATTTTCCATGTACTGGAAAGTCCCAACCTCTTTTAAATTCCTAAACTACTATGCATGGAAAAAAGAATGTTTAAAGAGGTTTATAAATAATTATCCATGCACTGACAATCCTTAATCCTCTGCATCTACTATGGTCTAAAATTCAAACCATAAATGATGGCCCAAGGCCACCCAAAATAAGGGCCTATGCTTTCCTCTGTCATAAAATTTATTCTAATTTGAGTTCATCAGGTTACTCTTGAAAATGTTCATTCTATCTGCCCTACTACATGTATTGTTATTGAAAACTTTCAAAAAATCATTGTGTTCAACTTAACTCATGTTCCTTTCACCACTCTACAAGTCATAATTCATATTATCATATGATAAATCTTTATCACCTTCACCATACAAAGTGTATCCACATTCAATGGAGCATTCATAATCTTTCTCATTATTATGTATTGCTAAATGATCTTTCAGTTGTACTGGGACTTGAAAATTTGAATGCTTCTCTTGGAAGTCTGAAAATTATGTCTTATCAACATCTTTTGAGACAATCAAATCAAAAATACTTTCCATCTCTTCCCTACCACCAGTTGGTAGTGACACATATTTTTGATCCATATAGTCATCCTTATACATATTTGAATCAATCAATGTTGAACACTCATCATCAATGATATGCACACCAATATCTTTCTCTTGTAGGCAAAAATTGTTAAAAAACATACCTCTTCTTGGAAAAAAATGGATTCTTGATCAGCTTCAAAGATTTCTTCATCACTTTGAGAGATGCACCTAGAGTCATATGAATTATTACACATAGTACTTTTGTTGTCAAAGCAAATATTGGTTGGACACAAAACTTTAGAACAATCCTTGTGTGCACATCTCTAGTATTCAAGATTTAACAAATCTGAAACCTGCTCACTGTTGAGTGAACATGTTTCTTCCAGATCCTCTACTATTTCTCCCACTTCTTGATCTCCATAAGAGCTGCAAGAATCACCATGTTGTAGATCAAAACCCATAGGCTCATCTTCACAATTTGAATATTCAATGGATCCCTCATAACATGTATTGTCACAGTTTGTTATGTAGGAAAAACTCTTTATATCTTCATTACTAGAATGCATGATATCCTCTTTTGTTTCAGCTTCTAATGCATTATTGTCAATGTTATGAGAGTGTATACATGGATGTCCCTCCATATAATCTAAATCATTGTTGATGTATCCCCCAAATGGTGTGTCACCAACAACACTATTAATGTTGCAAGCATCTCCCAAGGTGGAAGATTGGTCCTCATCAAATTTATCTTCATACTCATCAGTGGTACCACTATTGGTTTCAACATTGATAGTGTCATCATACTTTTTCTTATCTACCATATCAATCCATTCATCTATTTGATAATAAGCAATTGGTACCCATGATTCAGGCCAATAAATTGAATTGGGCTCATACACTTTCTTAAATTGCTCAATAAACTCGGACCTATTGGGTGGGAAATTAATATCTATTTGACTACAAATATCTATCATTCTGCTGAACAAAAAGCACCCAAATTCTCGTTTATATCTCCTTATGTTAAGAAAGGCATCTAAGATATTTTTGCCTCTCTCTTGAATACGAAGACACTAATCATTTTTCTTCACAGATTGTTGATTCTGATATGTACCTTGCTGTAGATTTTTATTTACACTTCCATGGAGGATGACATTGCTTTGCAGGTCTTGACATGAAGTGTGATATTGATAATGGCCACCATACTAATTATATTCATAATCTTGATAGCTTACTAACCTCTGACAAGTAGGGACGGGATGAGTATTCATTTGATGTGATGATTGTGATGCATAAATGTTATGTTGTGAATAGATTACATAATTACTTGCATTGTCAAAGTTCTCAGTTGTATCATGTGGCACTTGTGGCATCCAAGATCTATTGGCATTTGTGTATTCATTTTCACTGTAGGATGGTATATTTTGTGATGCATCTGGGACACGTTTAACTCCCAACTGTAGCAATTCTTGGTCGAATCATAGAATTTGTTTGTCCAATTGTAGCCTTTTTTGTTTCAATTCCTTCAACTCTCTTATTAACTACTACCTTCTCACTTCTTCTGACATCTTGACAAGAAAATTAGCAAAGTGTTACTGTTCCAAAATATCTATGCATTATTTATCAACTTTAAACAGAGTTGCCACCTATCTTTGCAAAATTAGGAAAATGATTCTTATGAAACTATTTTTTATTTTCCTCAGCGCACTCCACATGTGAATTTTTGTTGACTCTATAAATGGAAAGGCTGGAACCGATTTTTTTGAAACTTGTCCCTAGCAGAGTCACCAAATTGTTAAGTCTCAAAAATGCAGGTTTGAACCACGAGAGTTTTCCAAGCTCTCACAACGTTTTTGGCTAACGTACAAGGCCAATCAATGTAATTGAACCTTCTACTCTTTAGGCTCTGCTAAACCTAGGTGAGTATACCTGTGCAAATGATGCAAATTTGAACTATGTTTCCTGCTTGAGCAATCTATCCACAATGGCAATTGGAAGTGGATAGATAAAATCATAATGACTACTACTACATAAAATGAAAGTATTTATATATGTTGTTTTTTATGAAATTTATCTTCTAGGTTGTGACAGATCAGTGCCTTCTATCCACATGGGCAATGGAGTCAAAAATCAAGAATAATATGTGTTTCCCTCTCTGGCTTTACTCTAGTTGCTAAGCACTTTGAAAATGAGATTTTATGACGCATAAAACTTCACCAAATTTATGACTTGCATAAATCGTGCCGGAATGTTTTCTTACCAAGTTATTCTTTAATTATCTAAGAGAAATCCTTAAATCATTGTGACTTATTTAAGAGAATTTAATTCTGACTTGCAGACACCAATTAATTAAATCACATAAAATGAGAATACATTTTGAAAAATCAGAAATATACTTGATATACTGATTCAAATGATTAAAATATCTCAAGTTGGAGACAACCAAATAAAAATATGAATCATTACATCACAACAACTGAACACCAAGAAAGGACTTCCCTAGTTAAAAAATTATCTCCATTGATGTGCTTCAAGAAAGTATGTACATTATATGCATCCCCCATTTTATTTTCTCCTATTTTCTAACTATTCCCCCTCTCTCTTTTCGATTTTTCAATCCATATATATAATACATACTTTAGGGTTATGACCCTTCATTTGTTCTGGTGCAACCCTTTTGCATTCCTTGACGAAAAATAAATATTTAATTAATTTCCTTTCTAGAAAATTAAATGTTTTAACCATAATCTATATTTTGTTTTGTTCACGTGCTCATGAGAGGCCAAGAGTCGCGTCGTTTCACAACTAAAAATAACCATAAGAACTATCACAGCCGAAATAACCAGTTTACTGCGCTACCGCGTGCCATCATTTTAGTCGTTGTGGTACTGAGATAACACTTCGCGTTGATCCACCGTCTATCGCTCTACCATGGTCCATTTGTCTACTCCCCATAGTTTTGCAGTGGCTTATCCTGACTACCACGCTCACTGTCTATCGCGCTACTACGGGATCCACTTTGTCGTCAAACGGTACAACAATTTATCTCTCACAATTTTCTCTTCCTACAGCTCTATCGCGGACTCCCTGTCGACCCTCCATGGTATGACGGTTCCTTTCTATCACTGCTCCTCTACATACCGCCATACCGCAGGCCTTATCCATGCCCTCTGTGGTATCATGGTATTGCTTTACTTCCTCACTACCATGCAACCATGGTCTCGGTTCTGACTCCTTGTGGTGTAGTGGTATCCCTTTTGCCAACACTCTGACCTTTCTACCACTCAACCACGGGCTAGGTCCCTCCTCCTTGCGGTGTGGCACTATACTTTTATAAAGTGCCTTTCACTTCACCGCCAAACTGCGAGTCGAGTTTCTTCTCTGCACAGTATAGCAGTAAGGGTATGATGTGACTGTTCTTAACCGTGACATCGTGATCCACCCTACAAGGGGCCGCGATAAGGAGGTAAAAGGTGGAGACTTCAAAGGGTTAATGCTAAGGTAGCGGTATGGCGGTTAAAGGCATTCTAGCATTATGGTGGCAGTAAAATGGTCTTTTATGAAAAAAGATAACAAAATATTGGGTTCAAATGGATAAAAGTCCCTTTATAATTTTAATGAAAATTCTGGTTCTAACATCTTGCAGGAGGAGGTAGCCCGAGGCGAGCTACAACATCAAGTGAGTTGATTTTTCTACCTTAGCTTTGTCCTTATGCATTTATTTTATGTTTTTATGCATTTCTAGGCTAATTTAGGACCCTAGAAGAAAAGTTTGCAAGGCATCCCTTGAAGTGTCCCATTTTTTTGCAAAGTGTCCCTTTTTGTTGCAAAGTGTCCCCTTTTTTCATGAAGTGTCCCACTTTTTTGCAAAGTGTCTCGTTTCTTCGTGAAGAATTCCAAAAGGGAACTAAAGTGTCTAGGACCCCTAAAAAAGTACACTAGAACAACGTTAGTACACTTTTTTATTGTTGATGTATAGATTTAAGCTTTTAGAATGCTTATAGCACATTTTTTATTTTTTTGTTAGATCCTACCTCGATCATGATAACATCTCAGCAACAAATAATTTTCTCGCTTACAAGACTTAGCCCTGACATTATTAGAGGAGGATACACATATATTACAAAGCATTGGATTATATTGGGTGTACCTCATGCCCCCCATGAGGTACTTGTTATCTACTGAAAATGCACCCTGTTGAATCTAATATTCAACAATTCAGTAAAATATGGGAAGACCTCTAAAGCTGTGGGTAACTTGTAAATAAAGGTCAACCTTTGGAGAAGTTCATCTTCCTATGGTGTCACCTAAAAACTACTTCACTATTCTATTGTTCTGACAAGGAAAAGGGTAAAAAAAATGCATAAATTGAAAGCTTAAAAGTAAAAAATAAAAGGGTGAAACACCAGACTAAATAGGACTATGAAACTCATCTTGTAAACACTTGCTTTCAGTGACAGTAAAAACAACCTTGCACAACTTAATGTTGCATGTTCTTGCATAAGTATGTCACAAAAATGTCTTAACACTCAAACTTTAAGAAGGGAGGTATCTCCACTGCTAAAAGTTATTTTGCATTCTTTTTGACACAATCTACAACCTACAATAACATACTTTGCATAAAGGCATCAAATACATAAGAAAAATCTAAGAGGAAATGAGTACATTCTCACTGATAATTTGTTCAATCATGTAAAGACACACAATAATGCAATAATCAAGAAGAAAAAAAAAATCATGTCAATGGTATCCAAGGCTCTCACTGTATTTCATATCCAAAAATGAGTTACAAAACATACTTGTTTTTGCAAAAGGACTAAAGAGTCACTAACTCTAGAAAAATCATAAAGAAGAACTAACTCAAAAATTAGTCACAAAAAGTGACTATATCCAACTCCCAACAAGACTCCATCAAAAAAGGATCTAGAAACTTCATTTTTCGTATGCCTCCAAAAAGCCTAAAATCAAGCAACCAAATTCCCTCCAAATGAGCTCCAAAAGGGTGAAAAAGTCAAATTTGATTACGTCCACCATAAAAGCACAAGGAAAAGTGCCTAAATTCACTCCAAATGCTCCAAAAAGCAAAAAGAAGCTCCTTATATGCTCTCTCTATGTCTCCAAACTGCCTCTAACTTCTCCTACATGCTCTCAAAGTCATGAAGACTTCAACTATAAACCTCTATATATTAATTTGACAAGGTATCATTCCATCATTTTTCATTTAAAAGAGAAATTTAATTAAGTGTTTTATAACAACACTTAAATCAAATTGCTTTACATTTGTAATTTATGCAAAAAATGACATAAGGTCGACTATATGATTCAAATACAAAGGACTCCATATACATAGCATGGGGATATTAAAAATTTCAAAACATGAGACTTAAAGTCTTATGCCACGAGCATATTAGCAACATTCAAGAGTTTTTAAATAAAAAGGAAAATAATGCCCATATGCATATGTCAACATATTCTAGGGTAAAAACCCTAAAACAAAACAAGGGAAAAAAATTTCCAAGCATTTCATTTGCACTTTGAACTTTCTGGAATTTTTATAGCCACTAATAGGGTTTCTTGGAGCTCTCATAGAGGATTTTCTGAATTTTAGAGGGAATTTCCTCAACTCATCTAGCAAACCATGACCTTCTCACACCCATTTTACTTTTCACTACCTGGATTCTTCAGGGTAGTGCCATCATGAAGTTTTGTGGAGAAATATGGAGCATTTGTAGGCTTGGTGCTTCCACAAGCCGAACTTGGTGAGTTTTTTCTTGCCTCTAATATTTTCCGTGCATATTTGGGAAATTACCTTTATTTTTTTCCTTGAATATTTCATCCATTTTGATAATTTTGATCGCGGCCATTTAATTTTGTAGATCATCTTGCATTCTCTATTGTTTTTAAAATCATGGCATCTTGATTTCTCTTTATCAGATTTTCATTTTATAAAACAAAACTATCTCAGCTGCTCCCAAAAATAAAATAAAAATGTTGCTACAAGCCTCCATACTTCTTTATTTTCCCTCTTAAAAGTTTTTGAGGGTTTTTAACATTTGTATTCAACCTTTGGAAGTTCGTGATTTCATTCAGATGATAAAAGCTTTATTTTTCTAATGATACTCACCTTTGTTGTAATAAGATTGTGCAAGATTATAGTATGAATGAGATTTCATGAGAGGGCTTAGTCTAAGCACATGGCTTGGCCATTTTGATCTTTTACTATTCTGTTGTGCTTCATCTATGATTAGCTTGAAAAAAAAATTCTCTGTGAAGAATTAAAAATGATTTGCTAAATGACTATGATCACCTTTTGCATACCTCCTTAACTGTTGTTAATGATCTTGAAATCTTTGTTTCCATATAGCACATCATTAGCTTCTCTACACAGTACATTATATCTGCCATTTTCATAATGTAAGAACATTCTTGTTACTCTTTCATTGTTCACTTATGACTACACAAAACTAAGGAACATGCTCTCAATGTCATTCAAGTGGATTATACTGTCAATAGTATGGTGATTTTTACTTGTTTGTTTGCTCATTTTTTACCAGCAATTATGTCTCATGGATATGCTTCTTTTAGAGCTATCAATAGCTTACTATCCTTTATGACTAAGGCTCGAGGTTTTATGACTGAAAATGACAATGTTGGTGTCATTTTTTTCTCGCATTGTCTTTTTAATAATGACATTTCAATAAGCAATGTTGTCCTCTTGATTGCTACACATTGATCTTTGGTTGCCAATCTCCATTACCATTGTGATCCTACTCATAGAGGCATAAACTTGGGAATACATTTCATATGAATTTTGTAACCCTTCCCTTTTTATACAAACTTAACTGATTAACATGGTTGAAAATGTATGGGAACACCCTTCATAACTATGGCATGTCTCTATGACCCATGAAGGATTAACATTTATGACGGTGAGCCCCCTTCATAACACTGTAGATCAATTTCCTTGGTCTCTCTATAGGTCTATTCTTTATTTACACTATCATTAAGTTTTCACCTTGAGCGGACACCTTTTACAATTTTTTTGAGACTATGCCTGCCTTTATTTGAAACTCATATGACTATTCCTCATGTCATGGCTTGTTTTTTGGGACAGCATGTTAGCATGACAGCTTTGAACACATATGCCATTTTACTTATCACATAAAGTTGCTTATGATAGCACCTATTGGTTCTTGTTGCCTCATAAGCACAAAGGCCATCACATATATATGTTCATACTGTGCTTACATGAAACAATACATCATAGCATTTCTTAATCTATTTTGGCTTGTGATCTTTCTTGAGCAAGTACATGTCACTTATGACATAAACAAATACTTGCTATCATAATTTATGTGTGCTTGATCAAGCAATCACAAGGAAAAATGAATCACCCTTTATGCCTCTTTTAAAACACAAATTAATAACATGTTGAGCTCAACCCTCGTGGAAGCCCATTTACTCCACATGCTGAAATTTTGAACATGATGAAACGGTAATGAACTATGTACATGTATCTGCACAGTGAACAAACATGTTAGAGAAATATGTGCATATGACAGATGTGTTTGAAAATTCTCTGGTTTTTCCCTGGACATCTATGATATGCCTGCTTCTTTTAATGCAGATGACTGATCAAATTATGTGTTTATAGATGCATGTGCATGTATGGATTAGTGACCTTTCATTACTCTAACAAAAATCTCTCTTTCAAAATCAAGAAACTAGGAGTGACAAGGGAGGAAAAGCTAGATGCTGACAAGCAAAGGGATGATACAAGGAAACTCGACCAGGGCTCGTCATTCAGGTAATGAAGGATCACTCTTCCTTATATGTGCATTCATTTTCTATAAATGTATAATGTTTTCTTTCTTTTTCATAAAAGTAGTTAGTCTCACGGCTTGCATTAGACCTTACACATTTATATTGTCAATAAAGATTACTTTTTCTAAAAAATATTTGGCACAATCTTTCTTATATTGTATGCATAAGCATAAATACAATTTAGTAATGTAATAATCTTCTGATTTTCTTTTTTATACACATGAATAAAATATAGCAGCATTAAAATGAACCTTACTTTTTCATTTGAAAACTTTAAGAGCTCTACCTGATTGAGCTAGGAGTGAAATTGGGTAACAGTACCATGATGCTATATTGATGGCATTGGTTGAGAGGTGGGATGCAAACACCTGTATGTTACATCTTCCAACATGTGAGATGATGATCACCTTAGAGGATGTCCATCGCATTCTTTGAGTTCTGATTCAAGGTGAGAGAGTCAATTTTTTATGGGATTGGTCATTTTATGACATGAAATACGATATACAGTTTTGTTTTGGAGGTCTAATTCTGGATGACATCATGGGGCCACGCATTGAGCTATCATGGCTACTTTATTTGCAAGCACCACTTTTGGTATGGATTATGATTTTAATAGTGGCACTAGTACTCATCCCTGATGGTCAAGGATCACATCTAGATAGAGGACTAGTTCACATGATATGACGGATGGCGCAACGGAGGACTATATATGCCTGGGGTCGCAACATCCTTGCACACTTGTACTATGATCTAGGGTGGTTTTCATATCATGAGGTTGATAGTATGGTGCATTGTACACTATTGCATGTGTGGTGCCTGGAGAATATCACATGCACTAGGCCGATAGGGTTTACATCTATATCAACCCTAGGATACCCTTGTGCATTTAGTTATCCTTTGAGGTGGTTATGGAAATATGGAGATTTACACTTTTGGAGGGTCAAATTTGACCGACTGGATTAGGATGAGATCTTATGGAGACCATACCAGTTGATACCTCAATGGTCGAATGAGACCCAAGAGTTGAGGAGACTGCAAATAGACAAATTTCTACTAGGCATACATGATTACATAGTACAACCCTTCTACTATGATTGTGTCATGTGACAGTTTGGGCAAATACAGGTACCACTAGTAGCACGACCTTTCTTCAGGCGATCAATGCGGAGTGCTTGGAGTCCCAGGGATACAAGATGGCTCACCGTTGATAATGTCTATAGTGACTCTGATTATGAGGATCATGATATGCCCCTGATCTATGATGCTAATGATGTCAGTGCCACAAATGCGTATGAGGAGTAGTGGGAAACAACATGACCAACTCCTATATTCATGATGGATGAGCCAATAGGCTATGCAGGACCACTCCCATATTAGAGAGACAAAGAGGAGGATAGGGCTAAGGAGATAGGACTCAGGGCTGCAGAACTATTCATAGATGTGATAGATGAGGACTACAACGAGACTGCAAACCTAGATTATGATGGGCAGGAGGAGGATGAGTAGCTGATGAGCGAGGGTGATGATTTAGTAGATGAGGATTCAATTGGCCATGAGTGGATAGATCCAGCTCCCACCCATGCGAATAGATTGCAATCATTAGCTACAACATGCACCAACATCTATAGTCATGGAGAGGCTAGTGCATATTCCATGCCTCCTACATAGGACGAGGTTGTCTTTACACAGCTAGTCGAAGATCTAGGTGATGATATTTTATTTGAGATTATGTGTATGCTTTAATGATCATGATTTTAATTTCATACATATATATAATGAGGTGTACTAATTAGCTTTATAATTTCCATCTTGCAGGTGTTGTGAGAGATTTACAAGAACTCTATCAACAGGTAGCTATAGAGATAGTGCCACAGACTATGTGCCCCCACTCATCATGTAGTGGGACCCAGAGTTGTTTGGTCCATATTCCAAATTAAGGGAAGCATATGAGGGTTCCATTAGGCGTGTAGACTAAGCCAAGGCTACCTATGAGGAGATATGATCATCTTGAGGTCCAGCGGAGGTCGAGAGACTCCATGCAGAGGTAGTCAGGCTATAGGCAAAGAGAGATCACCTAGCGGAGGATCAGTGAGAGGCTATTGGACGAGCACATGGTCTACAGTATGCTTTGGATGAACTTGTCAACTCACGATCATGATCGCATACCACCATCTCTCGATGAACTGTCTCTAGATAGAGGCGATCACCAAATATTGAGGGATCCAGTAGTCACAAACCATAGCAACATTGTATATATTCATGACATGTACTTGAAAGATTGTGACATACATATATGATCATTTGATGTTTGATTATTTAGATTTATGTGTTTAATGTTAAATGGAAATGTGATTTATCAACTAATCTTTGTAAGACTATTTAATAAATGTCTCCATGATTTAGCATGCTTTATGTGATCTAATTAAAACTTATTCTAGTTTCTCTTAGATGCAACATTGTAATTAAGTATGTTTTTCTAAATTCAATGCACCTATGATCTAATTAAAAAACATTTAATGCATGTAAGGATCTAATCTAACATAACACACAAAATGAACTTGAATAGCATGAAAACTAAAGTAACCACTTAAAAGCTATTTAAAATAATTGTTTTAGTATTCAAGGCACAAATAATTGTTTGTCAAGAATGAAGCAATGTGAGAGCACATAGAATGTCATCTACTAACTCTAACACCACTTCTTTATCATACACACTATTCAAGGAGATTAGACATAATACCAGTGTAGATGCAAGACATGTATAGGTTCTTTAAGAGGCGTACCATCCATGTCTGTTAATGTATATGCTCTAGACCCATAACTTTCATTAATTATAGAAGGTCCTAACCAATTAGAACAAAATTTTCCTTTTTCATTCGAATCGACATTGACATTATGTTGATTTTTGAATAACAACAAGTCACCTTTATTGAATACACAAGGGATGGCATGGTCGTTGTAGCTACACTACAATTTTCTAGAATAAGCTTGAAGATGTTCAAGAGCGTTAGTGCATTGTTCATCAAGAATCTCAAGTTGATGCAATCGTTGTTAGATTTATAAGTATTGTCATCAATAAGACCCTAAAGAGAAATCCTTAACATAGGAATCTCTAACTCCAAGGGAATTATTGCCTCGGTACCATCTAGACAAGGTTATAAGGAGTAGACCCGATGGATTTTTTGATACTAGTATGGTAAGCCCATAATGTGTATGTCAGTTGTGTGTGTCAATCCTTATTGTTTTTGTTTACTATTTTCCTTAATATTTGTTCAAGATTTTTATTAGTCGATTCAGCTTGACCATTAGATTGTAGGTAGTAAGGTGTTGAGAAACGATGTTGGATATTAAACATTTCTAGGAATTTCTACATGTCATTATTCTTAAATGGTATCCCATTGTCCAAAACCAATGTGGAAGGAAGTCCAAAGCGAGCAATAAGGTGTTCTAATATGAAATGACATATCACATCAATAGTTATGGAATGAAGGGGAATAATTTCTACCCATTTTGTGAAATAATTTGTTGTAGTTATTATAAAGGTGTGCCCAATTGAAGAAGGAGGTGAGATATTTCCAATCAGATCCAATCCTCATATTGAGAACAACCAAATAGGGACTTGGGTCCAAAGCTTAGAAGCGGGAACATGGATCAAATTGTTATGTTCCTGACATTTGTGACATTTCTTAATATATTTGAAGCAATATTTTTTCCATAAGTTTCCAATGATATCCCATGCGAACAATTTTTTTAACTAATGATCTTCCTCCAAAATGACCTCCACAAGCACCTGAATGAGCTTCTTCCAGTGCTATGGGGATTTCATATTCTTAAGGCATCTAAGTAAAAGACCATTAAATGATCTTCAATATAGCACTTTGGCAAGAATTATATACTTAGATGTGAGTTTGTGAAGATGATCTTAAGTATTCTTAGTTGTCGGCTCAGAAAAGATACCTTCTTTTATATAATTAAATATCGGCATATACCACTCACTAGAGATTTGCATAATTTTTTATAATACTTCTTTGGCTTTGGATTCTATTGATGGGTTCATAATGGTATGGACAATAAATGTGAAATATTTTGAAGGATCTTGAGGGGATATAAGATAATTTGCACTTGTCATTGCATCTGCATGTCGATTATTGTGGGATTTTATCAATGGTAAATGACTCAAACTTCTCTAACAAAGTCATTGTGAGATCCTTGTATTTTGATAATTTGTCATGATTTTTCTTGCTATGTCATATTTATTTGCTTAATGACTAATTGTGAATCATTGAATATCTTAATATTTTGAATTCCCAAAGCTAAAACAATACATAAGCCAACAATTAATGTTTCATATTCCGTTGTGTTGTTGGTGCATAGGAAGTTCAAGGGATATGATAAGGGAATAGGATTTCATGTAAATGAGACTATTATAACCTTAGCATCAGAGTTTGTTCTACACTTAGATCCGTCAAATTATAATTCCCATGTTTCTTCATCTTTCTAAATAGTCAACACATTTTCATTGAGGAATGTTTTTGTATTAGGTAAGGCCAGGGGCGAGGGAGCATCCGCTAAGTGGTAGGTTAAGGCTTGTCCTTTAATTAATTTTTGTGAAATAAACTTAAGGTCAAACTCTGTTAACAACATAAACCATTTAGCTAAGAGTCTTGATAAGTTTTCTTTAGCAAAAAGATGTTTTAGAGGATCGAATTTTGTCATCACATGTATTCCAACATTTAGTAAATAATGTCTCAATTTACTAGTAGCGAATACAAGAGCCAAACATTGTTTCTCTATCGATGTGTATTGTGTCTCATAATCAATCAAATTTTGACTAATATAATAGATAGGACGTTCCTAACCATTTTTTCCTTCTTGAGCCAACAATGTTGCTAGAGCATAGGCCAATGTTGCAGTATAAAGGATGAATGGTTTGTTTTGCATAGCAGGTTGTAAAATAGGTGGAGTAGAGAGATAATCTTTCAAACTCTCAAAAGCCTATCTACAATCCTTATTCCAATTAAAGTGCACATATTTCTTGAGGAGATGTGTAAATGGTAAGGTTAGATCTACTAGGGATGCTACAAAATGAAGGATAGCTTGAATTCTTCCTTGTAAAGTGCATAATTGAGAAATATTTCTAGGAGGTGGCATGTTAACTATAGCATCAATTTTCTTCATATCCACCTTGATGCCCCTGTGAGATATGGTAAAACCTAAAAAAAATCTATTATCTACACCAAAGACCCACTTTTTTGGATTTAATCTCATGTTGTATTTCTGCATTTGCTCAAAGATATTATGAAGGACATTCACATTGTCTTGTCGAGTTAAATATTTGGCTAGAATATCATCAATATAATCTTCCAAAATCTTGTGTATGTAATTGTGAAATATTAATGCCATAGCTCGTTGATATGTTGTTCCCATATTCTTTAATCCAAAGGGCATCATGACCCAGCAAAATGTTCCCCAGACGGTAGTAAATGTTGTTTTGTACTAATCTTGAGGGTTGATAAAGATTTGATTATATCCAAAGAATCCATCCATGAATGACAACAAAGCATGTCCCGTAGTTGATTCTACTATCATGTCAATGTTAGGAAGGGGAAAATCATCTGTTAAAGATTCTTTATTTAAATCACAAAATTTTGTACACATCCTAATATGATTATCTGGTTTTGCGACTGCGACAATGTTTGAGATCCAAGGAGAATAATCTATAGGTCTAATGAAACCAGCTTCAAGGAGTTTTTCAATTTTTCCCTTAAATAGCAAGGCTATCTTAGGGTTCATTTTTTGTATCTTTTGTCTAACAGGTTTAGCATTTTCAACAAGGACTATGTTGTGTATTACAATCTTAGGGTCGATTCCCAGTATATCTAGATAAGTCCAAGAAAAAAGTTCAAGAAATTCATGAAGTAAAGTTGCATGGTCCTCTTGTTCTTCATCATCAAGGAACTTTCCTATCTTAACCACTTTTTTTGCATTATCAATATCCATCGGTATGTCCACGGTATCTCCTAAAGGAAGTGCACTTTGTTTCAGAAATTGAGGGTGTATTCTTCTTTGCCCATGTCAATATCGCTACTTTGCTTTCCTTCATCTTTTTGTTTGGTGCTAATCATAGCACGTAACCCATTTATTTTGAGGAGTAGATGGTTTGGCATAAACTCCTAACATTTTTTTCAAGGCTTCGTCATCTTTGAAGTATTCTCGTGATGGTTCACAAGTCATATCAAGCAATTTAGGATGCTTCAAGGTGAGATTGATTTTAGGTTTATACATGATGGTGTTGATGTTTAACGAGGGTATTTTTTTTGCTTGTGTTATCCTAGAAGGACAATACCCCAAACCACTTTTTGTTTCTTCCATGTTAGGTTCTAAAAGAACATGGATGCCTTGTTATTTCTTTCCACATCCTTTTCCACTATAACCCAATTGTTTCATATGCTTGTAACCTCTTCCATAAAGTTTCTCCATTTCTTTCAGGTTTGGTGGTTGTTGATAATCTATCTCACCGAATTTTGTTGTGTAGCTTGTATATTTTTCAAGGGTAGATGAGGTAGATGCTTGTGAGTTTTCTTTAGATTTTTGTGTTGACATAACCATTGGTTTCTTTGTTTTTCATCTTCTTCTCTTGTGATTATACATTCTCCCATAAACGAAGGTGTGAACTCCAAGGAACCCCAATCATCTTCCAATAACTTTGACACCATTTTTGTTTCTTGTTTGTCTTCTTCCATAGGTTCTATGTTGGATGTTGGAATTAATGTGTTTAGATGACTTGTCGTTCCTTTTTCAACTTGTAAACAAGTTTCAGGCTTAGGGTCTATTTCAATTTGGTATACCTTATTGTTGTAGACATACTTCATTATACAATGAAGAGTTAAAGGAATTGCATGCATATCATGAATCCAAGGTCACCCTAAAAGAAGGTTATATGAAATATTATCAAGCATTACATGAATAGGAGATTGCAAGGTAGCCTTTCCAACTATAATAGGTAAAGTGATCACACCAATGGTTGTTTGCCTATATTATTGAATCCTTGAATCAACAAGGAATCATGTTGAATTTTTTACTTATCCACACCGAGTTTATCCAAAAGGGTCATAATACACACATTAAGAGTAGAGCCATTGTCAACAAGGGTTCCTTTTATTCCATAACCTATTATGGATAACAATTATCATGAAGGGATCATTTCTCTTTCTCATTTCCAAAGGAGGTAGCTCATGTTGATGAAAGGTAATGTCTACATTAATTGTATCCATTCCTTGTATTAGAGTTGCCACATCATTTGCATTCGTACCAAAGTGAACCATTACTTGTTACAAGGCAATTTGAATCATAGTGTCATAATTAGGTGAATTCTGAATTAGGTCCTAGAGGGATATCTTTGCAGGAGTATTCTTAATTTGTTCCACAAGATCATACTCCTTTCCACTATGTGAAGTTAAATGAGGAACAGTAGGTGAAATGGGATTAGGCAAAGGTAAGGTTGTAAGAGTTGGTAGTTTTGGTTGTGGATTGTTTCAAGTATTATATGTTTGAGCAATGGTATTATAACTTGATTGCTGCAAAACATTGTTCTTAGGTGGGTATAGAGTAAAATCGGGCTTGTTTTTAGTATGAGGTTTGTGTGAAGGTGGGTAAAGGATAAGTTGAGGTTGAATCACGTTAAATTCTCTTGGTTTTGGTTTATCATAACAAGCCTTAGTGGATGAAACTTGTGAGATGAACTCATCAAGGGATTCATCTAACATGTCAAATTCATCACTACTAAAAGGCTTGAGGGTCAGGTTAGCTTGGAAAAAGAGATTTGAAATACTCAAATAACCGTGCTTTCTCTTAGATGTTCATCGGTTTGTAATTTTTTTTGTTTTTCTTTTCTAACGAATGAAAAATGTAATCTAATCTAATTGAACTATGAAATAATGCTAAAAATGAAAAGAACAGGAATCTAAATCTATCCACAATTGAAATTAATGTAAACTATTCTTAATCTAATGACTTGAATGTAACAAAAACTCTTCAAATTGAAACAAAAAGTTATCAACAGCAAACAAGAGCACAAAAATAGTGTTTTAAATTCTGGAAAATGTAGTTCAGAATCTACACTTGGACTAAATTGCCCAGAGGGGCGTATGAGTTCCGATGAGGGTCTTTTTCATAATTTTTAAAAAAAATTCAAGTGATTTTAATGATTTTTAGTTGTATGATCTGTAGAATATATTAAAATGTAGTTTTCAGATGCTTTCAATGATTTGAGATGTAAAATGCAACCTATACACACTTTCACTAATGCAAGAATTAGAAACCCTAGAATACCAATTAACTAATGCAAACTCTAATGCAATGTTAATACAAACAAGATCTAGGATGATAATGCACTCCAAATCATAATTATGATGTTCTAAATGTAGGTTCACTAAAATGAAAGGAATAAAATTGTAGGTTCTATGCTTGGGAGATAGAATAACAATCGTCAGACTCTCTCATTCAAGGAAAACCCTAGAGATCTCAACCTAAAGTATGCAAAGGAGAGAGAGATCTTGCAATAGGGTTGTCCTAGGGTTTGATTATGAACTAAAGAGGGGATCACCACCAAGCTAGGTCTTGGAAAGTCTAATGAAATGCAAGATCTAATGCGTAACCCTAATATGATGCAGTACTTCACTAAATGACCTCAAAAATGCACATAAATCATAAAAAAGAGTTGCAAGATTAGAGGTGTGCACCTAGAAACCTAAAAAATAATTGAATGAGCTTTGAAACATTAAGCATCCAAAAATTAGGGAACACTAGGACTCATACGCCACTCTAGGCGTATCAGTCCTAAACTAGGGTTTCTCTTCTGGAACAGGTTTTTGGCAATGTAGATTTAGGATCTATAAAAATCTAGAAATCTTGCATGTAGTGGGACTCATATTCCACCTCTGGTGTATCAGTCCCATTTCACTTTTTTGAGAATTCAAAGTTTAGGTCTGCACTCCAATTCTTTACTCTTCCCCTCCAAACTAATTTTTGGATTTGAACCTGTAAAAAGACCTACAAGATAAAATATAGACTTGATTTGCTCATGGGGGTTTGCCTCGATAAAACCCCTAGTTTGGTAATTAAACCTTGATAGAAATAATGAATATTTAATGAAAATGTGAATGTAAACCCTAACCTTAAGTTTTTCTAAGATTAGGAAATCTAAAATGCAATGCAACCCTATTCTAATGTGCGAGAAAGAGATGCATGAATGAAACATAGTCATGAATAACCCACTTTGAGAGATCTCTAATCACCCAAATGAGCTCTATAATAATATGTACCTTCCTTAGGCTGATAGTAGAATGATAATGGAGAATGGAATCATTTAGGAAACAAGTTGTAGACACCCAAAATTGTCCATGTCATAACATTACCTAGTCGATACATGACCTTGTAAAACATTTTGTAACATTTTATCCTAGGTCATTACATTATCCCACTTATCCTATTTATTCCACTTAATCACTTTCCCAATTAATTAAATAAATCTCATTTATTTAATTAATTCCCCCTTCACATGTCTCAAAATAATTCAAATTAAATATTTGAATTAATCCCTCACTTATTGTCACATTGCAACATGTGTCACATGACTTCAAATTTTCAAATGCATAAATAATTTAAATAGTTTTATTATTTAAATTATGAGATTCCCATTCACATCCTATTTTTACCCCCATTCATTGTGCGTCATAGGCATCTTTTCTCTTACCAAATAAATAAAAGAATCCCACTTATTTCCTCACATCTTAGTTTTACCCTTATGTCATAACCCACTTAATGTGTATCATAGACACTAAAATAAACTTTAAATCCTAGCCATACATATCACAAATTTGACTTTTAATCTTGGCCATTCAATCAAATCATCCTTCTCCTATAAATTAATCCTTTTACATGTCATTTGGGAGGATCTTCTTCTAGCATCCTCACTCTACCAAAATTTCTCTCAATCTTTTCATCTATCTATCTATTTTTCTTCTATTATCTTCATCTTATCATTATGCTGCAAAAATGAGCAATCAACATATCAACAATCAAACCTTCAAAATCTTGCATTCTCATGCAGGTGGAGAAGAGCAATGGAGATAATCAAATCTAGCTTGGAGAACGGTTTGCTTTGCTTTCTTGTTTTCATTTCATGCTAGTTTGTGCTCTATTGTGCTTGTTAGGGTTTTTCATTATAATTTGTTTATGCATTTTGCTCTAATATTTTTACCCTAACTTACACAAGTCATTAGGCTTGTCTTGATGGCTAGTTGCATATTTCCAACCTAGAATCCATCATAATTCACCATAGGCAACCATAATCAACCCTTGACAATGCTAGATCTTGAATCAAAGTGAGCTTGAAGACTTGCAAAAAAAAATTAATGTTGCTCCAAGGCTTCAAATTTTTTGATTACTTATTCTTGAATGCTCTTGAATGCTTGGATCTTGAAATTGCTCTTCTGGATTGTTGCTTAGATGAAAAATGACTTTAGAATCTTGTTTATATAGGCATTACACCTAATTTACCATTATTTAGATCTCAAAAGCCAACATCAACCAAAAATTTGAATTAAAAGGTTGAATTTCCCATTCAAACCCTAAAAAGGCCCCAAATGGGACTCATACGCCACTTATGGCATATGGGTCCCACCTAGGGGGACTCCTATGCCTAAGGTGGCGTATGAGTCCCACCTTGGATTTTTGGGGTGGGTTAGAATTTTTTATGTTTTTTTGGATTTTTTCAAGTTTAAGTTGAAATAAGCCTCGAGATCCAATTTAAAGGGTCTTAGGGGTCTATTAATGATTTAAAGGGATATTTAATGCAAGGGTGCTAAAATAGGTCCAATTTAAGTGTGAAATTGTACCATTTTCAAGAACGAACAATTTTCTACACTACACTTTGTATTCATTTCCTTGTGTCTTCCATACCACTATTGAATAAATCACTTCATCTACTTCCTCACCCTTTTGTTTTGAAAATTATTCCCCCCATTTTGCTTTGATTGTAACATTTTAAGCATCACCATCCTATTCATGAAAATGATATAAACCAGCTACAATAAATATTGGAGAAACACCCTATTTTGGTGGTAGTTCTGTTTCATAAGCATTAGCTAAAAAATTTGTTGATCACTTTACACATACCAATCTTCTTTCATTTCAACTTATCATAAGTTCTTTGTGGAAATCTCTCCTTCCTTAGGTGTGCCAAAACCAATTCCCCAATCTCAAATTCTTCCTCTCTCCTTTTTAAATTTGCATGTTCCTTGCATTTCTTATTGTTGGTCTCTATATTTTCATTGACTTCCTTGTGTATTTCCTCCAAATACTCAACATAAATTCCAGCTACAACACTTCTTCTTCCCAAATTTGTACTATCCCTTAGTTCATGTACACCTCTTGAACTGAATCCATATACAATATTAAAGGGGGTCTTTCTTGTACTTCTATTGATAGAATTATTATATGCAAATTCAGCCTGTGCAAGCACCAAATCCCATTGTTTTGGATTCCCATTTATCAAATATATCAACAAGTTTCCAAGGCTCTGGTTGACTACTTCCATTTTCCCATTTGTTTAGGATGATAAGTTAAGTTGAAAGTTAATTTTGTATCTAACTTCTTCCACAATGTTTTCCAAAAATGACCAACAAACTTATAATCTCTATCTAAAACAATGCTCTTAGGTAATCCATGTAACCTCGCAATTTCCTTGAAAAATAAATGTGCAATATGTGATGCATCATTAGATTTCTTGCATAGTATGAAGTATTCCATCTTAGAGATTCTATCTACTACAATAAAAATGGAATCATTACCTTTTTGAGTTATTGGCAACCCAAGGACAAAGTCCATACTCACATCTTCCCATGGTCTTTCGGGTGTAGGTAAAGGCTGATATAACCTAGTGTTTTGACTTCTTCCTTTGGAATGTTGGCATATTGAACACCCTTGCACTATATTCTTCACATCCTTATACATCATTGGCTAATATTAACCATCTTGAAGCTACCCCAAAGTTTTATCCACCCCAAAGTGCCCTCCAATTCCTCCACTATGTTTCTCTCTAATAAAATTCTCTCTCATTGATCCCCTTGGAATAACAATCCTTCTTGAATGAAATATTACAGGAACTTGGTTTTATCCCCTTCAATTAGGCATTTTCAATAATCCCATGTCTCACTAAAATTAGAATCCTTCTCATACATTCCTTTCGTGGAGTCAAAACCCAAAACTTTTACTTGCATTTTAGTTAGCAACAAAAATATTCTATTTAATGCATCAACTACCTGATTTGATTTTCCAGTCCTATTCTTAATAAAAATGAGTAACTCTAAATAAACTTAACTCATTTAATGTGTCTTTGATTTATCTCACCTTGGTTGTTAATGAATTGTAAAGTATGATGATCGGTGTAGAGAACAAACTCCTTTGGGCAGCAGGTAGTGTCTCCACTTCTTGAGTGCTTGAACAATAGCATAAAACTCCTAATCATACACCAAGTATTTTCTTTTAGATTCATTTATCTTCTCACTAAAGTAAGCTACATATTTTCCCTCTTGACTTAGAACTCCTATGGTTTTCCCACTTACATCACAATCAACTTGGAACACCTTGTTAAAATTTGATAATGCTAGTATGGGTTGTTCGGTCACTTTCTCCTTCAAAATATTAAAACTTCGCTTTGCTATAGTTGTCCACTTGAATTATCTCCTCTCTCCCTTCATTTTATCTAGACAATGGGAGCATAAATGCTACTAAAATTTCAAATAAACTTCATATAGAATCTTGTCAAATCATGAAAACTCCTTGCTTCAAACTGTTGGTGTGAATATTAAAGTCTTATACCCAATAATTTATTTCACTAGGTAGTTAGGGGACTTATTCACATGATTAAGTTTACTTAGTATATAAGATTCTTTCTAAAATTCTTAGTTGGATTTTCTATAACTCATCTTATCTAGCTATTTTGCATGATTTGTAGGTATTTAGTTAGTTAGTCATCTCATGTCATAGGATTAAGACACATGTCATAATCATGTTCAATCCTATTCTCAACCTTGTCTATATAAGGAAGGTCATTGTACACTTTGTATTATACTTTGTACCTCATCATTTTGATAGGTCTTAGTATCAAGCAAGCTCATATTCTTGCATATCCTCTTGTAGAAGGTTTTCATTATTTTCATAGGTGGTCTTGGGTATTGAGGTAATCTTCAGCTCTTCATGGTATCAGAGCCAAGCCTTGCAAAACCCTTCTCAAATATGAGGGTTGAACTATTGCTAGTGAGACATCTTCGTAATTTTTAGTAAAGTTGAGTGTGCTCTTTCCTTGCACCATATGGTGAACCTAGAAATTAGAAAAAATTGAAAAAATACCAAATTTGAGATTGTCTCTACATGTGGGCTTTCATGGAAATCCACTTTTGGCTCATGTTGGAGGAAATCTAAGCTTAGATTTGAGTTTAGGGCAGCTGAGAAAGTCAAGATCGACTTTTGTTTCGCCTAAATCTGACATTTCTGGCCAAAGTTATGAGGGTTTGAATATTTGCAAGATCTAGAGATTGCAAAGCTTTTAGTGCATTTTCACCCTGATCTGACCTTGCCATCGTCTTCAAGAGGCCTGAGAGACAAAAATAGATATATAATATGTCCTATTTTGGCTTCAGCTATTTGTGAGGAAAAAAAAAATTACCGTGCAGTCGTTCGACACACCTAAGTACAAGGTATGATATTTATTTTCACAGAGTTAAAAAATATTATTTTGTAATGTTCTACATTTAAAAATTTGTAAATTGGGGTTATATTTTATTCAGGAAAATCATTTTTAAATATTGGAAATCATATTATTATGAGGTTTTGAAATATTATTTTGTGGTCTGTTAATACAAATTTGTGGCATTTTTTTATTGAACGGATTTTTCTTATTGGTCGGGCACATTTACATTTCCTACAAAAAAATATTTGTTTGGAAGCCATTTTGCAAGCTCTATTGGCCACATACTTGTTGTCAATCTATCAACATTTACTACCCTATTGACCTTTGTTTCATCCACCCACCAATCCTTACACTTCTCGCTGATCTTAACATTATCATCAAGGTTTATTGGATTGGATGGGAGTAATTACTTTGTTGGCCCTTATCAAGCTATTTGACCATCAACCGCTAGCCTTGGTTGTCGGCCCTTGCATATCTCTGAACCAATTTCATTGCCTTGTCGGCTCCTATCAACTTAGTCCATAGACTATTGACTGCCCCATCCAAACTTTGTCGGCTACATTACTTTTACCGACATTGCCAATCCTCCCATCGGTTGACACAACTACTCTCGTTGACATCCAGTCTTGTCACTACCCGTGTTCTTTGTTCGTTGGTTCTTTGTAATCGCCCAAACCAATAGAGATTTTATGAGAGGATCTTTTGGGTGGAGTGTGGCTTGGTCACCACCTTCTCTCTATCACCCCACCACCCTCTTGGTGGCAAAAAAAAATTTCTACCCTCAAACCCTGCAGTCACATGAAGAACTAGGAGCTGATATTTTGTGTCAGTTTAGCAGTTGGTGTTTTGCCCCTATTTAGTCTTCATATTTGCCCCCAAGTGCCTAAAATAGGCCTTTTTCAATTTTGCATAACTTTTCACCACGATCTCCAAATTCTGTAAACGAGATATCGACGAAGAGAAGCTTTTTCTGAGTACTTCACAGTGGCGCAGGTATTTTTGCCAAATTTTGTTGTAGGAACAAATTATTCACAACTTAAGTCAAATTTCCCCTTTGGACCTCTGAGCTCATTACTTTTTGCACGTTTTTATGATTTTGGTGATCCAAGTTGCATTTGGGAGGTACTGAGGAGCTCTTTCATTTGATTCATGTGATTTTTTCAGATTCAACCCCAAGTGTGAGATATTCAGATTTTTGCATATTTGCTTTTTGGTTCATAACTTGGACATCCTGACTCTTGGAGAAGTTATGTTTGTGGGGGGTAGTTTATTTTCAGTTGTATTATCAAATTTGGGAGGTTGCATATCAGTTTGATTTAGATATTTTCCTTTTTGCACTCTTGGTACTTGTTCACCTCATGGTTGAACTAGGATTTGAAGTGTTGACTCCTTATAACTATCAGACATGGAAGGTAAAAATATAGATATTACTTTGGTCAAAGGGTTTGTGGTCAACATTGAGTGATCACCAACCTAATTTACCAAAGAGTATGAATAATTTTCTCATAGGAATAAATGTGATGAAGCTATGGGTTTAATTGCAATGCATGTTTCAAATAGTTTATTCTTTCATATTGAGGAATGTACAACTCCTAAGCAGGTTTGAGATAAGTACAAGGATCTCTTTGGTGCAGTTAGTGAGGTATGTGCCATGCAATTGGAGGCTAAATATGCTTCACTTCCTATGGATGCATTTCCCACCATTGAAGACTACTTGGTAAAATTCAAATCACTAAGATCTCAATTGGTAGGATTTGGCAAGGATAAAATTGATATAAGAGTGCATATTTTTTATTTTGTCTAAGTTGAAAGGTTCCTTTGCATAATTTTCTACTTCCTACTATACTATAATGGATGGTTTAGGTGATTCTTTTGTAATGCCCTCTTTTGATACATTTTGTGATAGATTGACTAAAGAACACGCAAAACTTAGTCAACTTGATACACATACTAAGAATCATGCTTTGATTGCATCATCATCCAAGGATAAAGAAAAAAAAAATCAAACCTAAGGCATAATCTAAAGAATCTCCCCCCTCTTCTAAAGAGGAAAAAACTAAGAAGGAGAAGACTAAATGTGGTTATTGTAAAAAACTAGGGCATGGTGAACAAAATTTTTACAAGAAAGAGTTAGATGAAATGAGGAAACTCTTAAAGGAATACAACATTTCTTTGCCTTCTAATTCTAAAAGTTCATCATCTTCTTCTCAATCAGAATCTACTACACACATAGGGATTGCAAGCATTGCAAATGGGAGTGATTTGATAGATGATTATAAAAGGAAAGGACATGCCCTTGTTGTAACACATGTTGAGAGGTCTAAAAATTGGATTATTGACTTTGGAGTATCCTATCATATATCAGGCCAACCTAATAGGTTTTCATCTTTGAAGCAACTTCACTCATGAGGATCTTGATGGCTAATGGTGTTTATCTTGATGTATTTAGTAAAGGGGTTATTGATGTAAGACATGGTTGCTTTAATAATGTGCTTTGTATTCCTGATATTAAGCACAATCTTCTTTCAGTATATCAGATAGCACAAATTGCTAAATCAATTGAGTTTACTCTAGATTCAGTCTTCATTCAATATTTGGATGCCAAGCAAGTTGTTGCAGTGGGTAGGGTCAATCGTCAGGAAAAGATCTATTACTTTTCTCATTTTGTCCCTAATGGTGAATGTTCTAGAGATCACTCTCCTAGATTCAATGTGGATAGATTTTTAGGTGGTAGTTGTGGTGGATGGTTAAACCTCGCTATTCATCAACCATGTAATGAGGTTGAATCTCCTCCTATCTCTTCATATTTGAGCAAGACTTCAGATGAGTAGGATACTTGTGGTTTTCTAGATTTGCACTTACAAGTTGGTTTCGTGATAAGGATACCTGATTTGGTGTGTCATACTTCTTCAATAGATTTGGAGGACTTGTTTGAGGTTTTCTCTCCTTTTTGATCATTCATCTTTGGAGGTTTCTCTTGAGTCTCCACATTCTTCGTATTCTTCCTTGATTGGGGTAACACTTGATTTTGTTGAGGCATCTTCAGAGGCTCTTGACACATCTTTAGATATTTCTTTCTTGAGGCTTCTTCCCTCTTGCTTCTTCATGGAGATGAGGTTTCTTCAGCATCGACCATTGGATCTTTTTCTTCCCAAGGGGAGATACACTGTTTGTAGGAATTTGATTCTCTTTTGTCTTCAAACATTCTTTAGTAGTTTTGGAGTTGCTTCATTATGAGGGGGCTATGTAGTCTATTTCTTTCCATCTTATGGGGGGATTTTCTAATGTATATATGTGATAGATGGTGTACTTGAGCGGTATCATGGAGTCCTCCATCCTTCCTCACATGATTTTATTTTGTTTTGTTTTTTCTCTCTTTTGGAGAAGAGTTTTTTCCCACTGGGTTTTCTCCTTTTCTCTGTTTGTGAGAGATTTATTTTTGCATTTGTAAATGGGTACCTAACATGGCCTAGTAGTTGAGACCCATTTTTGGATATTTTTGGATCATTTTCATAATAATATTCTCTCTATGTTGGACTTAAGGGGGGGTGTTGGTGTAAATATTAAATTCTTATACCTAGTAATTTATTTCACTATGTAATTAGGGGACTTATTCACATGATTAAGTTTACTTAGGATATAAGATTCTTTCTAGAAGTCTTAGTTGGATTTTCTAGAACTTATCTTATCTAGCTATTTTGCATGATTCCTAGGTAGTTAGTTTGTTAGTCATCTCATGTCATAGGATTAAGACACATTTCACAATCATGTTCAATCCTATTTTTAACCTTGCCTATACAAGGAAGGTCATTGTACACTTTGTATCATGCTTCATACCTCATCATTTTGATAGGTGATGAGCCCAAAATATGCTCATAATTTGAATATCATGATGTATTTTTTTATACCCTTACACTTTTGTTAATGGTTGTTTTAAACTCTTTGATTATAATTTTTTTATCTAAAATTGAGTAGTATCCTATGGCAACGCATTCATATATTCCTGCAGCTTAATATCTTTGTATGTCTATATTCATTGCCCTGTTTGACCTCCCAATTGACTAATATGATGCATGTAGTTTTTGGATAAATGAGATGGATTTAATGTGTGTGATTAATGAATGAGTATCGTGTTATTATATGCATGCTTTCTTTTGCCTCTATCACCATGTGTTTCACAGGTTGTTGAAGTTAGCATGAACGAGTCAATACGTAGTAGATCTCGGCCCTGCAGTAAAGTCCATTTCCACCAAGACATCGAGGAATTTGTTCCAGCGAAGACTCTCCGTCTGGGTCATTGAGAGGAAATCTAAATGGTCATTAATCTAGGAAGCGTGGAATGCTAGATTCTCTTTGAATAGGTTGAACATATATGCTTTCATTTATGGGAAGTTTGTTCCTCGGTATTAGGAATCATTTATCTCCACATCTTTCTCTATTAAGTTAGTTAGTTAGTTTCTTTTCTATAAATAAGTGTTCCTCCTGTGTGAGT
Organism: Sequoiadendron giganteum; assembly: GCA_007115665.2. NCBI lineage: Eukaryota > Viridiplantae > Streptophyta > Pinopsida > Cupressales > Cupressaceae > Sequoiadendron > Sequoiadendron giganteum. The sequence goes on from CM021109.1 coordinate 626,558,360, forward strand.
GAACAAGTAGAAGAGAGAAAATATTAGATTGGATAAAATTAGACTAGATTAGAGACAAGAGAACATAACCGAGTATGTTTGAGTTAGTATTATAATGAGAAATAAATTTTTGTGTTAGTTTTATTACAAGCAGAATGACCATGTATATGATTCCAAGTTTATGAATAAAAGTTGATGAAGTTTTGAGTTCAATTCTTGCATAAATTGGTTGATGCTTGCTAAGGGGGCCCACTTAGTAAGTATATGTAGTTATTTGTTTATTTCCTATTGTTTATCAATTATAATTTCATTTTAGGAAGTTTCAGTGCAAACTCAGTCTTATATTGTTCCTACAGCATAAGGAATCCATCCCTATGTCTGTTCCTACAGCATGAGACCAGTTCATGGTTTGTTTCTCAGTAATAGTTGTCACGATTTCTACTTTAATTAAGTTATGCTTAAGTTGAGAAGACTTTTCCTTACGTTCCTAAATTAGAATTGGAATTCCTTTCAAGCATTTATTTCTAGTAAATTGTGGCTAAAATTGGTTCTTAGTGCACATACAGTGCCGCTCCATTTCAAGTATACGTTCCCTGGTTTGACCAAGTAAATGAATGACCATAAGAAGATGTTAGTCACCTGCTGGAATGTCCAATTCCCATGTTAGGATTTTCCATGAATTTTATATCCTTTTGTGGGTGACAACCATTTTTGGCATCGTTGTTGGGGATGGTGTCAAGCTAAGAACCTGTCATAGTCATTGTAGCAGTGGTTTAGTGTGATTATTCAAGAATTTTCAAATCCTTCAATTTTTATTTAAGTTCATTACATGCATAGAAGAAGAGATGTTCTAGGAAGATTCCTCCCAAACCCTCCATTCACTGATAATGATTTTGAACTAGCTTATAATCTATTTGAGGAAGGAGGAAACCAAGATATCAATCCATTTTCTGAAGACCCGCTTGCTGAATTTGCCTTTGACCTAGCTGACGAAGAACCTCAAGAAAATCCATTTGCTTTGATACTTCATCAAGCAAATATGGCACAAAATCCACCTAATCGACCTCCTGCTTTTGAATTCCCTATCATACCCCAGCAAGATAATGATAACCTCAAAAATATTCCTTCTTCATTACTTCCCAAGTTCTATGGACTAGTTACAGAGGACCCAGACACTTTTTTGTTTGAGTTCAACATCCTCTATCGAAGTTATGATTACACTACAGATGCTCACAAGCTAAAGTTGTTTCTTGCTACTTTGAAGGATGGAGCTCTTAGATGGTTCATGAGTTTGGGAAGGAATGTTGTTGATAGTTGGTCAATCATGCAAACGAAATTTCTTGAGAAATACAAGGAATATTGTAAGAGTGGTAGTAAGGGTGATGATATATTCTGAATTCAACAAAAGGAGTACGAAAGCCTAGAAGACTATATCTCAAGGTTCTTGTTTTCCTTGAAAAATAATTCAGACCATACTTTCAATGAAGAATCTCAAAAATTATTTTTTTTGAGGGGAATCAATGATTCGTGTATTGATGCCTTAGATCTGATGGGAGGAGGAGATATAACCCAAGTGCCTTGGGATGATATTAAGTCTATATGTCACAACTACTCTCAAGAAAATGTCAAGAAGGGAAGAGGTCATCAGGCCACAGTAGGAAATTCTTCTACTAATGGAGTTTCACGGATGGAGATTTCAAATTTGCTATTTGATTTCAAGAAAGATATCATAAACAATATGGCTACACAGTTGGATACTATGCAAGCTCGAAAGAAACATGAGGAAGCTGAAGCAATCTTGGCCGAGTTTTGTCCACATTGCCGATAGAAGAAGTGTGACTACAGATGTAAGATGGTGGTTAACCTAGAGGCTAAACAATTACCTACTAATTTTAAGGCAGTAGAGGGTGATGATGACCAAGTATTCTACGTTGCACAAAGGCGCCCATGGGCTCAAAAACAAGGTATGCCTCAAGACCCTTTTAATTTTGGTAATCCTTACTCTAATTATAATAACCAATGGCAATCTACATATGGCCCATCACCACCTTGGAATACCTCTCAACCACGTTGGCCTAACTATCAGAGTCCTCAATGGCAATCTCCTCAAGGAGGTTGGCAGCAGCCACAAAGACAATGGACTCCACTCCAAGGTAACTGGCAGCAGAATCCTTAATGGAGAGGTTCTCAACAATGGTAGGACCAATCCCCTAAATTCTTATAGCTTCAACAACCTACCTCCGGCCCTCATGCCACCTCTTGTGGCACCTGCAGCAAATACTAGCCCTCCAAAACAAACGCCTATGCTTGCTCAACCATTGCCAAATCCTAGTAATAAACAACAACAACAACCTATGTATTTTGCATAAGCCAATCAATATCTAACCTATTCCCTAAATATTAATGATATCCATCTCAGGTCTGGAACCACTTTACCTGCTCCACAGCCGCCAGTAATTATTGAGATTCAAAACCTTGCCTCTGAACAACTGACTGGTCCTACAGAACATATACCTATATCAGATACTGTCTCTAAGGAGCCTGTCCTACAGCATCAAGCCAAACCACCTTTTCCTCAGAGATTTCAAGTCAATACACCCAAGTCTATGGAAGAGCCTACCTTTGATATTTTGGATCAGCTAAAAAATGTATACATTCAAATCCCCCTCTTTCAAGCCATTACAGATGTTCCAATTTACGGGAAAGCCATTAAAGAGGCTTGTTTGAAGAAACCTGGAAGAAAGAAAAAGGATCACCAAACTATCCATATTCTAGGACATTTGGCAGATATTATGTTAAGGAAGGTAGTCATGCTAAAATATGTTGACCCTGGGAGTCCTGTGGTACAAATAAATATTAATGGTCAGATAGTAAAGAATGTTTTGGTTGACTTTGGTGCAACCATTAATGTAATGACCAAGCATACTATGGAGTATTTGAGTATCCTAACCATTAGGTCTACACCCATCATCCTACAACTTGCTGATAGTTCCACAATAACACCTGATGGCATGGTAGAAGATATAATTCTCAACCTTGAGTCTTGGGAATACCCGACAAATTTCACCATATTGTCCACTAAGGAAACTTTGGGAGAATATCCTATCATCCTAGGTATACCATGGTTAGCCACAATTGATGCTTTTATAGGATGTCGTTCAGGAGACACGACAATTTTTTATGGTCAATCAACAAAGAAATTGGCTTTATACCCACCTGCGTAGCCTCAGCCAGACTTGTCTCAGCCAATTTGGTCAGATTTAGGTGAGGAAACTGAAGAAGTTAGTTCATTGGCTCACTTAATGATGCTGCAAACTAATCCGTTTTCCCAACTTCAGAGTGAGGATGACCTGCTTTTACAAATTTTGCAGTCCAACTCTAATATGATTAGCCCATCTATTTTAGATAACTATCCTCAGCACTGCTTCCAGCAGCAACTAAATCCTGAGAGCTTGCCATTTAAAATTCCTGTAGTCTATCAACATTTGCTTTCACAAAAGATACAGACACCACCTTTATCAGTAGACTCCATGAATGATCTTACCAAGCAAATTAAGCTGTCTCTAGGCCACTATCTAAATATCAATAATAAGCTACCTCAATCTCAACAAATTGCCCTATTCACAATGTTGTAAGATCAACACAAATCTTTTGCATGGGACTATGGGGATATGAAGGGAATAGATCCTCAACTATGTACTCATAAGATCTACATTAAGGAAGATTGTTCACCTGTTAGGCAGCCTCAAAGAAGGATAAACCCAGCACTCAGGGAAATAGTTAAAATGAGCTCCAAAAATTACTTGATGTTGGTTTTATCTACCCCATTTCACACAGTCAATGGGTATCTCCATTGGTGATCGTTCCTAAAAAAGGTGGAAAATGGAGAGTTTGTGTAGACTACAGAGAGTTGAACACAACAACTAAAAAGGATCACTTTCTATTGCCATTTGTTGATCAAGTGCTAGACTCATTGTCTGGTAAAAAGTATTTCTCCTTTTTGGATGGATATAGTGGGTATAATCAAATTAAAATTACCCCTGGGGATCAAGATAAAACAAATTTTACCTGTCCATGGGGAACTTTTTCTTACTTTGTCCTACCTTTTGGCCTGTGTAACGCACCTACAACATTTCAAAGGGCAGAAATTAGTAATTTTGCTGACATTTCTCATGATTCTATGGAGATCTACATGGATGACTTCACCACTTATGGAGTTACTTATGAAGAAGCATTAGCAAATTTGGAGAAAGTGTTGAAAAGATGCCAGGAGCACAATTTGTCTTTAAATAGTGAGAAGTGTTTTATGATGATGCAAGAAGGAATTTTTTTAGGCCATCATATCTCTCCAACAAGAATTCAAGTTGATCTTGCAAAAATAGAAGTCATTCTAACTTTGCAAACACCTATGAAATAAAAGGATGTTAGAAGCTTCTTAGGACATGTTGGATATTATAGAAGATTTATTAAAAATTTCAGCAAAATAGCTAGTCCCTTGTCTGCCTTACTGACTAAGGATTGTGAATTTAACTGGACTAAGGCCTGTGATAAATCTTTCCTGCAACTTAAGAACTTACTTACTAAGGCACCTATTCTTCAAGGACCCAAGTGGAGTCTGCCCTTTCATATACACACAGATTCTTATGATTATGCCATAGGGGCAATTTTAGGATAGAAGGACAATTCCATAAAACATGTCATATATTTCATTAGCAAAAAACCTTCAAGGCCCAAAATTAAACTATACTGTCACAGAGAAAGAATTACTAGCAGTTGTATATGCCCTAAACAAGTTTTGACATTATGTCACTGGTTACCAAATATTTGTTCATACAGATCATGCAGCAATAAGGTACCTCATGAATAAGCCTGCCATATTTGGTAGATTAGCAAGGTGGCTCCTATTGTTGGAAGAATTTGATATCACAGTTATTGATAAGCCAGGCAGGGCAAATGTGGTGGCTAATTTCTTGTCAAGACTTCAAACAACTACACCTGCCACCTCTGAGGTAATTGATGATAGATTTCTTGATGAAAATTTGTTTTCTATTGCTGTTCAAACTCCATGGTATGCAGATATTGCAAATTATTTAGCAGCCAACAAAATTCCAACTCACTTCTCACCAAAGGACAAGAAGATGTTGATTGAGAAAAGTTTTAAATTTTCATGGATTGCAGACTGTTTATTTTACACAGGACCTGACCAATTCATGTGAAGGTGTGTTAGAGAAGATGAGACCTATGACATTTTGCATGTTTGTCATGATGAGCCATGTGGTGAGCACTTTACATCCAAGAGAACATCAATGAAAGTGCTTAACACAGGGTACTAATAGCCCACACTACACAAGGATGTTGTAGCCTACTCCATAAAATGTGACAGATGTCAACGATTGGGGAGACCAACAAGGTCTGATGAAATTCCCCTGTATCCACAAGTGGTAGTCAGTCCCTTTCATAAGTGGGGCATGGATTTTGATGGGCCTATTGATCCTCCATCCAATGGAAAATCCTACATTTTGGTTTGCACTGATTATGTAACCAAGTGGGTAGAAGTGAAAGCAATGACACATGCCCATAACAATAAATTTGTTGAGTTCCTGTATGAGCATATTTTTACTCAATTTGGAGTCCCAAGGGAGCTTGTTACTGATCAAGGAGCTCAGTTTACATCAAACACTACAAGATTCGACCCCAATTTTCGATGACCTTTTGTCAGAATCTCGATGATAAATTGTCGGTCGGTCGACGAATCACAGAAGTCAGCACCGTCACTCAAATTTCATCTACATCCCGACAGGCTGTAAAACGTCGACCTCACAACGCACGCTCGTCGGAATCGCGACGCCCACTTCGTCGATCGCGCAATGAATAGTAACCAGATGATGGGAGGCATACCTTTGCCAAATCGTCGGATTAACAATGTAAGTCTGTCACCATTACGACACAAGTTCGACGTATTGCCAATATCGTTGAGAGATCAACATTGTTATAGCGATCAAAATTGCTTGAGAAGATATTTCAGGAGGATTGGATTTTGGTCTCAGCGATAAATTTTCATTGGCAAGATACACATCTTGTCTCATCGACGAAGCACGAGGGAATCATATCGGCAAGACATATATCATCGGAGTAAGTTTTGAAGATCTACTCGATCAGCTATATGATGTCGATAAGATTACATCAGCAAGAGTCTTGGCGACATAATTTAGATTGAAATAGCGATAGAAGTTCGTTGAATGCGCGATGAAATAGGCAAGTCATTACGGCGAAACTTCGTCGGATACATTGCAAATTCGTCAGAGGCTTTTTGAGGTTCGTCGTAAAATCAATGAGAGATTGCACTTTTTTTTTAAAAACCTATTCGTTGAAATGTAGGCATATCGGTGAAAGATGAAGACTATTACAGCGATCAAAATTGCTTGAGAAGATATATCAAGAGGACTGGTTTTTTGTCTCAGCGATAACTTTTCATCGGCGAGATACACATCTTGTCTCATCGACGAAGCACGACGGAAGCATATCGGCAAGACATATATCATTGAAGTAAGTTTTGAATGTCTACCTGAGCAGCTATATGACGCCGATAAGATTACATCGGCAAGAGTCTTGGCGACATAATTTAGATTGAAATAGCAACAAAATTTCGTCAAACGCGTGACGAAATAGGCAAGTCATTATGGCGAAACTTCGTCGGATACATTGCAAATTCGTCGGAGGCTTTTTGAGGTTCGTCGTAAAATCGACGAGAGATTGCACTTTCGTCGATTGCACTTTTTTTAATAAAAACTATTCATTGAAATGTAGGCATATCAGTGAAAGATGAAGACTATTATAGCAATCAAAATTGTCTGAGAAGATATATCAAGAGGACTGGTTTTTTGTCTCAGAGATAACTTTTCATTAGCGAGATACACATCTTGTCTCATCGAGGGAAGCATATCGGCAAGACATATATCATCGGAGTAAGTTATGAATGTCTACCCGAGTAGCTATATGACGCCGATAAGATTACATCAGCAGGAGTCTTGGCGACATAGTTTAGATTGAAATAGTGACAAAAGTTCGTTGAACGCATGAGAAAATAGGCAAGTCATTATGGCGAAACTTCATCAAATACATTGCAAATTCATCGGATGCTTTTTGCAGTTCGTCGTAAATTCGATGAGAAAGTGCACTTTTAAAAAAAAAACCTATTCGTTGAAATGTAGGCATATCGGTGAAAGATCAAGACTATTACAGCGATCAAAATTTCCTAAGAAGATATATCGAGAGGACTAGATAGCACATGAATACATCTAGTACCGGGATGCACACCATGACCTTCATCTGCAAGTTGTGCTCCACCCTCACCAGGCTGCATTCCAATGTCATGTGCAGTATTATCAATGCTTATCTGTGTAAAAAAAATAGGCACATTATTATGGTGGAAATTAATATTGAATAGATTTCACAAGTATTCAATTTTAAATAAAATTTAGTGAGTTTATTTACCTGCGTGTTGGATGCAGTGGAAGATTGTGTTTGCCCAGTTGAGACTCTTAGCTATTCAATCAGGGCTCCATAGCCTCGGTCGAAGGCAATCTTTAGGTCCTCTTCTGTGGGCACTCTGTTGAAATCAAAGCCCTCCATTTTTGCATGCGATCATGAATTTTGCTTCTATGATGTGATAAAACCAAAATTGTTTGCAATTTATTATTTGGATGCAATATTTCATTTATTGATACTTACAAATCATGCGGCTACTTTCATATAACCACCAGAGCCAAGTTTGTGTTGCCCGTGTTTTTCTAGATTTGCCTTTGTTGCCTTCGATGTGTCGGGCAACCTATGAAAATTTTGAAATACGTTAGATTATGTAAAAATAATGATTAATCAGTATATAATTAAATTGTTGATAGTATCACATACCTTCTTTGGCCCGGTAATATCTTTCCTTTCTTCTTTTCAGCCTTCTCCTGTCCATTCGACACCAAGTCCTTCCACTCCCTTTTCGGAATCATGGGGAGACGCTCGTACTTTCTGTTCTTCTCTAAATGTGACCTATATTGGTCCCTCACATACTTTAGATAGGTACCATCTTTCCTAAGGACCTTGGTTCGGTTGAATTTTTTATCACCGAACAACACAACTAAACGGTTAATGAGCTCATCTTTTAAATCTTGATTTTGGGCATTCCACCATGTATGTATGGTGGGCCCGAAGAGCTCCAATGAAATATCACTTAAATATTTATAAAAAACATCATTTCCTGTAATTATAATGTAGGCAAATATTGTCATTTTGTAAATCAATATAATAGGGCGCTATCCCCACTATTAGAACTTACTTTAAAAATAATAATAATAATTAAAACATTTTAAAGTACCTGGGACCTTCTCTATCTTTATGGGAAGGAAATCCTTGGTCACCACAAATGTGATCAGAAATGTTCCCATATTAGTAATACGGGAAGATCCAGGAAATGCTGCTAAAACATCACCAGTAGTAGTGGCCTCTGCATCCACAGGTACTGACACATGTAGTGGCATGTGTTCACTGCCAGAGGGTGGACTACCGAATGCCTGCATGGTATGTGTTGCCGACATTTCACACGACAATATAGGCACAGATGATGGGGTCGGATAATGTGTTGTATGCGCAGGAAGATCAGGATTGACACTTGTACCGTCCCTTACTTCCCGGGAAACACTTGCAGTACCTTGATCACAGCCAACAACATGATCATGAGGACACAAATAATCCTATAAAAACAACACATATTTTAGTTCATGACATAAAAGAGTACAAACTATAAAACCATGAATGAACTTATATTATAATTAAATATCTCATGACAGCTTACTTCCAAGTTATGTGCTCTCTCAGACAATATTTTAACCCTTTCTCTTATCTCATTTGTTTGAGGCACTACGAATACCAACTGAAGGATTTCTTGATTGCATTTTTTTGGGCCTTCCTCATCATATCCACAGGGTTTGTGGAAAATGTGATTTCATCATCGCATAATAGTGACTGCACCTCCATATGGATGCTCTCTTGTACTGTTGGTTCCTTTCCCCGATCAGTCAACTGCAACAAGAATATTAAAAACATTATCAAAATTAACCCAATAAACTCATGAAAAAAATATAATAATAAAACATTTTGCTCGTATCTAATTTGTACAATTACAATGATGAAAACCTGTTAGATAGAAGCGCCTGAAGATGGATCGCGATTTGTGCTCTGGGTCGGAGCCTTCCTCGTATGATCAATGTCTTGCTGTGACAAAAATTAAATATAAAAAACATTACCGAAATGAAACCAATAGACTTACGAAAAAAACATAATAATAAAATGGTGTATTGGAGTCATTAATTGGAGGTTGGGTAAAATGGTATATATATAGTACATACCACCCCCATAGTACTTGTGTTTGTATCTAAGCGATTCAAATTGTAATTGATTAGCAACTCTTCCCCTGCAGTTATTGATTTTATCGCACATACGAATACATGGTTTCCCTCTCGCGCCTCGAATATACAATTGGGTTGCTTATTTGTTGACCTAGGTCGTGTACTATTTATAAACCCTGCAATATTCCTTGATGCTTTTGGCCTCCCGTCAATGTACCTAGCCACTCCTTTATTTTGATCCTTATCTTTTAGTTGTATATAATTTGATGATAGTACATACCTATGCATACTTCGTGTATATCGAACCATCTGCATCCAATCTTTGTAACTATAACAGGGTCCAACATACTCCATCAACTCAGTAACTTTGTCGTAACATACTTTTATGTCGTCCATGCAAAATAGGCCCAAACCATGTAATGATGATGGTGCTATGCGATATATCCTCTTGTTGACACAAAGATCAATGTTTATTGGAGAAAGTTCCTTGGGTACCCATTGTTTCCATAGATGTTTGTACCTCAAGGGCACCTCGATGTCGCCTATGCTCTCATCATCATAAGAACATGGCCCCCCTTTAGCAAGAAAAAATTCCATGCGTTTACATAATTTTCTTCTAATCTTTTGACCTCTAGTTGATCTCCCTCTTTTAGACCTACTACATGTCTCGCTTTCCTCTTCTCTTCTTGAATTTCCCTTGCTTGAGGAAGACAAATCTGACAAATACATATTTTGTGGTGCCTGCACTCATAAGGATGTTGGATGAATTTCATTCATGGTGATGTGATCCAAAGGTGACATTATGATTAATTTATCATTTCATCGCTAGAAATTGATAGGTTATAAGGTAATCAAGTCTTGATAGATTGCAAGTTATTGTTACTACCATCCAAATGTGTCCATCACAAATCAAATCTACTTAACCTCTTTGTGCAGCATCTTTGCAAGCATAAAGTAACTTCAAATGATAGTTTGGAGTTAGTTCTTTCTTCTTTCAGCAAGTATTGTAGCTCATTTTTGGAGCTTTCAAGAAAAAGATAGCATTGTAACTCATTTTCACAGACTTGTACTCAGCTGTATTTTTACCTTTCAATCAATAAAAACAAGCTATTTTTCCTTCTCAATACTGGATATTGTGTGATAACATGAAATTATTGATATTTCCTTGTGATGATAATGTTTATTCTTGATTCTAGTCTAGTTTATCATAGCCTTTATATAAAAGTGCATGTTTGTGCAGGTCATAGTTTGTGTTCTACCAGTTCTATGTAGGATTCAATTGTGAAGTCAAACATTTGAGCCTCTAGGAAGGTAATTTGTTGTTCCACTTGAGTTTTTCCATAAAATTCAAAGCCTATCTATAAAATACTTATGCAAAACATGTCAAAACTAAGTTATGTATATTGCAATGAGTTTTATTGATCACATTGTGTGTCAAAACAACATTACAAATCCTTAATATTTGGTGCATCATGCTAGGATTTAGTTTTATTTCATGTTTCCTCCTTACCTATTTCCCAACAAGTAGTTTTAGGTGAGTACCATAAGAGCCAACTTATTCTGGAGGTTCTTTTCTGCTTTAGGTAACCCACAACCTAGAAAATTCCCATGTTTCACCAATATGTTAAGTTTTGCAACTTACAAGGGATACAATATTGAGTGATAACAGTTATTGGTATGCTTGGTGGGACTAGTATGATGAACTTCTCATCAAAATAATGAGATATTTGGTGTTTTTCTTAGTATTATTAGCCTTTGGAGGCAATATAAACAACACCATGGTGACTCTAATTACATATCAGTTCGTTTTAGTAGTCCAAATGCATGCAACCAAGAAGAGGAAAGTGTTGTAGAATCTAAGCCAATTAAAATTCCAAGTTTTAAAAGTTTTTCTTCAAACCAATAGTTGATTCGTAACCAAGAGAATTCGTTTCAAATCCCCTTACCAGTTGAATCTAACATGGACAACTATGATGTAATTGTTAAGTTGGAAGAGCATGTGTTAACAATCCCAAGCTTCAAGAAAATCACTTCTTCTCTTCCTCAAGAGTTACCAAAGCCTCCTATACTAGCCAATCCTCTATCAACACTCCCTAAAGCTTTTGAGGAGTTGCTCGATCATTTCAAATAGGAGGAGGTTGAGCTAGTAGTGAAACAAGAGTTTTTGTTTTCAATTCAAGACTCAAAACTGATTAAGGATCTTCCTCAAGTGGAAAGAACTTGTGAGGTCAGTTATGAGGAGGCAAAAGAGATATCTATTGTTTATAAGCCTATGAATGGTGTGAATAATGAAAAATCCAAACTTTTTCAAGTAGAAGTCGAGGGTGATTAGTTGGAAAACAAGGTACAAGGAAACTGGATGGGTTAGAAGGAAGAGTTGATCTTCCAATTTGATGAGTTGTCTTGTTTTGTTGATAAGGATGAAGATTCGAAGCAACAAGAAGATATCAAACAATTCGATGAGTTGCTGGTTAAAGAGGAAAAATCAAACATGGATCAAGAGGAAGAATATGATCTTGATGAGGAGTCTATTCTCTCAAGTCAAGAAACTTATCATGAAGTTGATTTGCAAGACCTTAGCTATTTGGAGGAACTTCCTTTCTGCTGTATAAAAGAGCTTAAGGTTGGTATAACAAATGAAAGTTTGTTGGAAGAGGCTACTACATTGTTTGAACATTTACCTTCGCTCATTGAAGAAGAAAATCCTGATTTGGAGTGTACTAATGAGGATTTTGAACTTGGATTAGTTGTTCCTAAGAACCTTCCAAGAGCTGATAGCTTTGATGAGTTATTAGCTATCTTAATGGAAGAGGATGGTCCATTGACCATGGATGAGAAATCAACATGGAAATTTATCATGTAAGGTGAAGGTAATGATGTTATTTCTAATCATTCAAATTGTCTTCTCTCTTGTCTAAACTTAGCCATGAAACATGACAACCATAAAAAAAGTAGAAAGGTTTGAAGAATGCAGTCATGATAATATTATATCAACCTTATTAGGTTCTTTGAAAGAAGAAGAAAACCATGAAGTTCCAAATCAATTTCTTGTACCACAAGAGCACCATAAGAATAAGATGAGGGATATGATCACACCAAAAGAGGAAAAAGGAAAAACCAATTTAAAGCTTTCAAGGGGATGTTCTATCAGGCATCTAACTAGGATGGAAACTAGCAATGCATCACAAGTCATTATTGCACCCAAGCATGAGGACTCTATCCTACTATCCTATCCATTTTAAGATAACATGAATGGTAAGTGGATTTGTGGATTTATTTTCTCCATTTATGAGGCATTGCAATAGTTGGTTAAACATCTATCATTTCTTCATTTCCTCTTTGATGCTCACAAACATATGGAGCATTACAAGTTGCAAAGAAAGGGTAGCTACTTTCATGAACCAATTAATGGTTTTATTTAGGTATTCCTTTCCTCAGTTAGTCTAGGTTAAGATAGTTTTTGTTTTAAGTGAATAAGTTTTGTTTGCACAATTAGTTTGTTTTGAGTCATTTGGTAGGTTGAATAAGGTTGGTAGGTGTTATGCACTATTTTGGATGAGTTACAACATTATACAAGACTATTTCTCAAGTCTTGTCAAGTTCCAAGAGTCGACACCATGCCCAATGGATAAGTTTAGGCAACTAGTCAGGATGTTTAGCAAGCAAACATATAGAAGATGTCACCATTTTTTTACCTAATTTAGCTTCTAACTCAATCAAGTAAAGTTGGAATAGTTTTTGCAAAAATAAAGATAAAGGTACACATTCAATTCTACTAAGTTCCATTCATATACACAAAAGTATTATCAAATGAATTGCAGTTCATTATGCAAATGTATACAAGAGAAAGATTGCACAAAATTTTCACAAATGTCTTTTATTGATAATTACAAATGTATGGTGTCCCACACAAGTTGTGGGAATAACTATTTCAATACAATATAAGACATAAACTATACATTTGAAGAAATAGAAAGGAAAGAGCATATGGAAAGAGTAGGGATCCGTCATTGCCTAAATGATGAACCCCAAAGTTGAACAGTTGCCTAAATGATACACCCCAAAGTTGAACTGTTGCATCATTGGAAAAGTATGATCAAATACATCTATTATGAAGAATTGGTCTATGTGCCTCTAGTAATCACTATAAAAATGTGAAAGACAAAGCTATTTTATTTTTTATTTTTATATCTTATCTTATACCATTTTACGAGAATGGGGGGGCCAATGTGCGAGAAGATCTTTGGAAACTAGGCATGAAAATTGCAGGTTAAAGAGAATGGGGGTGCCAAACTTACAATACTCATTGTCCCTTGGTCATCGATTTTCCCTGAGTGCCCTCAACCTGGTCCTCGCCGCTGGTATTGACCTTGTTTTAGCTCCAAACTCTTCATCGACGCTGGTATTGACCTTGTTTTCACTCCTCCAAAGTCTTCCTCAGCGCTGGTATTGACCTTTCACTTGTCCAATTTGATGAGCTACAACCTGCTTTAGTTAGGTTTTAGAGTATGTTAATTAAATTTAAAAAAATTATGGCGCCATTTAGAGTAGTGAATATAAAGCAAGCAAAGCCTATTATGGCGCCATTTAGAGTAGTGAATATAAAGTAAGCCAAGCCTATTATAGTCATGAGGGAAATAATAAAACTCCTAGGATACTTTGTGAAACCATTTTCCTTGGTTAAAGGGAGGCCATAAAATATACCTTTGGATTTTTTCAATCTTCAAATATGAGGATTTGCAAGGTTCTTAGCAACATGAGTAATGGAAATGTGTGCAACAAGAATTTTTGAACATACATGGAATCTCCTTGCCAAAGAAAGGGGCTTCATAATTTAATATGATAATTTTTCTCAGCTCTAGAATCAACTTTTAAATCTTCTCCTAATAGGGCCAAAATCACATCTTCTTGTGTTTGAGAAGTTATTGAACGACTGCCTTCAAAAGGCTGATGTAATCTCCATCTCAACACCAAGGGCCCACCACATTATCCATCGCCAAGGAAAGACACGTGGTGCTCGCCCATGATATCACAATCAATAAACACCTTGCATCTTTCTATCACACGAGGGCGGGCAACCGTTGATCTCCACCATTGGCAATCGTGTTCATTCATAGTAGTCACCAACACTGAACATAACCGTCAAGCAACTTTTCATCAACATTATAACATCACCGTCGATTTTGAGCACGTGCATCTCGGAGCCGCTTTAGTAACCTGTCATATAATGTACTAAAACTCGACATAAATATTAAAGCACTTTGATTAATAGTAATGTTATAATACTAATATATTATATAACAATATTATATTACATTATATGAATTATAATGATATATTTGATATATTAAGATTATATATAATCTATAGATTAATAGTAATTATATTAGATTATTAATATTATTGGTATATTATTAATAATATAACTATTGTATTAGATTAATAATAATTATAATATTGTTAAATGATTAATTATAGTACAAATGAACATTGCTTTCAAATTCTTAGCTTTGAATGAATGGTTGAAGCACCAATGTTGAATGTTGCAACTCTAGTAGGCATGAATAGAAGTAGAGGAGATTGTTTGGGAGAAGAATTTTTTCTAGTGCTAGGTTATGTGTTAAGTTATATAGGGTTAGGTTATATAGTGTTTGAGCCTAGCCTCAAACACTACAATTAGGGTTAAGTTATGTGTTTTCTTTAGGGTTAGGTTTGGGATTAGGTTTATGGTTATGGTTAGAGTTTAGGGTAATCCAAATCATAACCTAACCCTTTTTCTCGAAACCTTAACCTTGACCCTAACCCTCACCTTTATCCTATCTTTATAACCCTAACCACAACCAAAGCTCTAACCCCAACCCTAACCCTAATTACCTAACCCTAAATATTATTTATTTTATTAATTAGTTGCATTCACTCTAATAACCCTAAACCTATCCCTAAACTTAACCCTAGCCCTATCCCTGGCCCTAATCCTAACCCCAACTCTAAGCCAAATATAAAAACAACCCTTAATCATAATTACAATAACCCTAAAACTTCATTCTAGATATAACCCTAATACTATAATCCCTAATTGTAATCCTAAACCCTAACCCTAATTTCATATCTAATCCCAACCATAACCAAAACTCTAAATCTAACCCTAACCATAAAACATAAACCCTAATCTAACCCTAATCCTAATATTATTTTCCTAAACCTAACCCTAACTCTAAACCTAACACTAACCCGAACACTAAATCCTAACCCTAATTAAATACCCAATCATAACCCTAAATTGTAACATCATCCTTTGAATTGGATACTACATCAAAAATTATGTGTTACAATCATTGCTTCCATTGTTGGCATTTTTACATTGGGATGCATATATTTTTAAAATCAACAAAATATTTTAATGTCTTGCCAAAATTAATATTATTAATTATAATATCAAACTTATAAACATGTATCCAATTTAGAACATAAATAAGAAATATATGGTAATAGTTTCTTCAAAAAACAAAGTGATGTGGACTACAAGGACTATAAGATATCCACAAAAGAGATCTACTTTGAAAATATTGTAGGGAAATTGAAGAAAATATAATTGGTAGATGCAAAGCCAAATAAATGTGAAATTGTGTACTATAATGATTTTAGAATATACACATAATGGATTTGTTGAAAAGGTTTTAGAAACTTTCAAACAAATGCAATTGGTAGATGCAAAGAAAAATTCCACAACCTTCACCAAAATCCTTATTGGTTTCCTTAATATGGGAGATTTGGAACAAGGTATAGACATCCATCAAAGCATAATATGAAGATGAATTTTTTCAAATGTTGTGGTTGTAGATGCCCTTTTAAAATTTATACAGAATGTGGAAGGATAGAAAAAGCTTGTGAGCTATTTGACAAAATGTCTCAAAGAATTGTAATCTCTCAATTTATTTTAGTGTCTATTTTGTTATACCCCATGTCCCAAATTGGGTATAACACAATAGACACTAAAAAAAATTGATAGATTGTTATGAGGGCAGTGATGAGACTTTTCTAATTAGAGTGTATTCCATGATATTACAATTATTCGAGGCATTGTGTCAAATAGTTCATGAGCTTTGTCTATCCTCCCACATTTTGCATAGATTTCAAAAGGGCATCTACAACCACAAGATTTGAGAAAATTCATCTTCATATTATGTTTTCCTTATGATTGGTTGACTCTTATACTAAATTAATATGTTCAATTTATGTTTCCTACTTGATCTAACTATCCACAAATGACAATTTAACAGTGGAAAGATATGATCCTACTTTGGTATAAATTGTATATGCAATATCAAGGTATGAATTAATATGTTTAATTAAGAGATGTTAAATGAAATGAATAAAACTAATGTAATGTAAATAAGGGAGACCAGTGTCTTATTGGGTAAAACGGAGTCAAATGAAAGCCTTTAATGAATGGTTTCTATCTAGCAGGTCCTCTAATTGTTTGGCATATAACTATGAGTTTACAACTCATATAAACATGCAAGAGTGTAATTGATAAACCCTACTTGAGGCAAAATATCAAATCTAATAATCTGACTGTTCTTATTGATCCAAATGGCATTCCTAGATTACTGTAATTTATTGAAAGGAATTTTAATTCTTCTTTAAAGAATCCAATAAACCAAATCACACAAAAACAACAAATGTGTACTGATAAATCGAATATATACTTGATACTTCAATTTAAACAACCAAGAAACATCAGATTGGAGACAATAAAATAATCGCAAGAATCCAACAAACAATTGATACCAGAATGAAGCCACTAAATCAATAGTCTTTCATTATCTCTTTCAAAGTTCATACATGCAACATAGTCTCCTTGAATGTCATCATTTCTAAAAATTTAATGCTTACAGCAGTCTATCCTATTCTAATTCTATCTTCTACCCCTTTACATTTATCCAACAACGGATACTTATACATCAGTTTACAAAAGGACGTGCCTTTTCAAAAAGGTTTAACAAATCCACTATTAACTAATTTCTCTTGAGCCACAAATGGACTGCAGACATATGCTCTGTATAATCCTGGCACTCATGAGTGTTGGCATCTCCCAATGCATCGTGGATCACAATCTCCATCATTATCATTTGCTCATTTTTCTCACATGTTGCATCCAATATCACATCTTTCGTAGTGGTTGTCTCCAGCATCCCTTGGAGTATTGTTTCGCACTCACTTTTCCATGTAGTCACTTCCTTCATTTTCCCTTCATCATCACATAACTTGGTGAATCTATCTTTGGCAGCCTTTGTCAATCCCTGCATATCCCCTTGTAACTCCTCAAAGAAATCCCTGTGCCTATCCATAATACAATTGGCATTTTCAATCTCTTCATTACTAGTAGTGTCCTACTCCAATTCCTCAATTCTTTCCTGAATTCTGCTATCCACTCTCCTATGTTCCTTTATTGCATCTACGTACTATGAATGTTTTCCCCAGAGTTTATTTAACCAAGTGGTTAAAACAACCCGCCTTTTTTTTATTGTTGCAGCAAATGCATCCATTCTCCCTTGAGAGTATGCAATTGACCCTTCCCAACAGTCTTTTTTCTGTGAACTCTCACCTTGAGTGAGCATCCTTGTTGGTTCTGTTACACCACCTACCAAGTCTTTCAAGTGTTCATTCTCTCTCAACATCCTCTCATTATTGGTTTTGTACATCTCCCTTTCCCTTATCAATGCTTGGATTTGGGCTTTATTCAACTTGGCTATATTTATCCCAATATCAGCAGTCGCTACAGGATCAACCTCCCCAGCCTTCAGGGTCATGACATGTCTGAATTCCTTTTCAATATCAATAACAATTGATTTCTTGTGAGGAGGATACAAGGCCCAAATCATCAATGTTTCATCATTAGGATTGTATCTTGATCCTGTGTATATCTCTGTCACCTTCTCTATACTGAGCTTGTGGGTAGCATTGTTATCTTTAAAGAAACTATCAAAAACTAATGCAGAATTCATATCCAAACCTGGAAAAATCATAACACCTACCTTTCAAGCAGCTCCCTCCCCTTTTTAGGGGTCATGTCAATCATCTCTTTGTCTACTTCATCCTTTAAGCTTTTTAACAGTTGATCCTCATTCCCTAGAGTGACATTGTCAACCTGTCCCTTTATCTCTTTCCCTTTTTGCTTATATAAAAATGTCTTAAACTTCGAGGTCTTTATAAATTCATCATTTGATATGAAAGACCTATAGTCTTCATGTCTTGTATCTACATCCATGGTTTCCTCAACATCTGTTTCTCTGGAAACATAGGCATACTCCTGAGTCTTCATTCTTGAAACTTTCCCAGATGAGCTTTGTGGCCTATCTATTTATGAAATCCCCTTAATGGAGGATAACAACTCAGCATCCACCAACTCCTGATTATGTTTTTCAATCATAATTTCAGCTTCCTCTACCTCCAGGTTTCTGATTATGTCATCAGATTTAAAGGGAACATGATGGTACCCTCAGAGATTTACTTTTTGTCTGGCAAAGTGGATATACCCTTTTGGATCAAAGTTCTTTCTCACTGGTGCTCTGCTCATGTTGTAGTGCAATAATTTGTCCAGAATCAGATCATAACCTTCCTTATTAGATCATAACCTTCCTTGGCTAATACACTGAAATCACTAAAACACAATGTACTGGGCATAAAAGCATGTTTCCCATGTGAACTTAAGTTCATAATACTGGAGTAATCCATTTGCCTAACAATTTCAAGGTATGCAATTCTATCCAGGACAGTTCTGGGCAGAATGAAAGGTGTATCCTCAAAGCCATAAACCCTAATCATTGTGGCATTCTCTAAGCAATACCAATCCCCCCAGTTGTGGTTAATTGGTCCATTGTAATCTCTAGGCCTAAGAATCCTTTTTACTTGTTCAGATAAAGAATAATCACAAGGATGGCTAAAAAATCTATACAAGGGTTTCACAAAGAATTCTTCAAAATGCAAGAAATTTGAATTGGCAAACCTGCTGTCCCAAACAGCAGTCCATAATTAAACAGGAAATGGCCTACCTTCCTTGTCGAATTATGAAATATTCAACTCTTGGGGCCATAAACCTAACTCTTGCCCAAAATACAACACTAAGTGCATCAGCAGTGAGTAATTCCTGAGATGGAGAACAGAAGCACCACTCTTTATCGCCATCAAACCTGTATCCAGCTCCTTAAAAACATGTGCAGCATAGTCAAATGACTGTAATTGTGATACTGAATGTCTACAAAAATTACCATGGGCACAACCGCCATATGCTCAAGTACCTCCATCCCCAATACCTATCCCACTGAGTAGTAAGTATATTTTAGGTAAGGTTCAAAGAGGTCTACATGAAAAGGTGGCCCCTCACTGTCTTCAATTGGAGTAGGTTTTCCATGACACCTAATTCTGTGCAAAGGTAACCTCCACCCTTTATAAATGGTGTCCATCCTTCTAAACTCACTATCGAGCTTTTCACTCACTACTTTGTCACTGCATATTCCCTCCATTCTGAAAACCTCAGCAATTTCATTCTCAGATACATGTATCAATGGATTCCCTAACAAATCACATATAGCTTTCTTTTTCAAATCATAGTGTCCGGCCAGCAATTTTACCAGTTCGACGTTAATAAAAACATTAAGGCACACTAATTTCCCTAAATTGAACCTCCATGGATTGCATACTGGCTCAAAGTGATTTCTCCTATGGTAATGGAAATTGAATAACTCATAGCCTCTAATCGGAGTCCAAACATCACCTATAAATTTGCATTTGTTGTCCAATTTGTCAACTTCCGCTTTGAGCTGTGTAGAATGCATAGTTTTAGGTCCAAAACCAGGTAACTAGTCTATGAGGTCTTGATTTAGCTTCCTTTCAGTACCTTTTGGTTGCAACTTAGTCTTTTTCTTTTTTGCTTTTGATTGGCTTCCCTCCCCGGGTTTTCTTCCCTTTAGTTTTCCTGAACCAGTGCCTTCCATAATTCAAATTTTTACGAATTCTGAGAGGACGAGAAACTTATTGTAACTTCTTCCAAACTCAAGCTAGGTGAATGCCTTAATTGCTCTGTTGGTTCCCTTGCTCTCCTTCACTTTGAATTCTGTGAGACAATGATTTCAATTGATCATACCCTGATATGCAAAATTTCTTACGCTTCGTGGCGCCATTAATGTCTTTACCGATCGAGACACGAATGCTGCAAGTTTTTTTTTTGAAATTCTCGCTGTCACATCAAGTTTCAATGATCACCCATCCGCCAAGACGTCTTGTAGTTTCCCCAACATCACAAGTCTCCCCGATAGTTTCTTCCCTCTTGCTTTTATATCGCCATGACTTTCATCGAAACAACTATCGCTCAAACTTAATGAATCGGGCCAACAGTTCTTTGCCTTACTTCGAAAGTAATTTGTCTCACCAAGATGTTCACTTTATCGAGTACGTCGCCAAGACCAAGCAATTTTTTCTGGTGACAGAATAATACTCGCTATGATGTCTCTTAGATCTCCCCGCAGTGACATGTCTCACCAATACGCCTCTTCTTCGGCAAGACAACGAGCATCATCTTATCAATACCCTTTATCTCCACATACTCAATTCTATCGATGTAACCCAAGGGGTCGGTAAGAATTTTATGAACTCTTCCCGGCATCGTTTGTCTTACCGATTGAGTCCTCCTTTTGTTTTATTGACAAGACCAATAGCGCTTCGGCCAGTGTTTTGAAATCTCTCTCCGACTACCAAAGTCTCTCCGATAGACTTTACTTTTCTCCAATCAGAAAAAGGTAACTTAACTCAATATGACCTTACACCGTCACGCCGATACCTTTTTTCTTGCCGATAAGTAATACAAACCCGCATTCTCCTAGTGTATAACTTTATTGGTATGACCCGTTTGATGTCTCACCGATACGATAACATCGATAAGACATTTCAAACCTCTAGCCGATCTGCCTATTCAACGTTCACCCATCCACTAAGATGTCTTGCAGTTTCCTCGACATCACAAGTCTCCCTGATAGTTTCTTTCTTTTTGCTTTTTTATCGCCATTACATTCACCGAAAAAACTATCTTCTAGACTTAATGAATCGGGCCAATAGTTCTTCACCTTACTCTGAAAGCTTTTAGTCTCATCGAGATGCTCACTTTATTGAATTATGTCACCATGACCAAGTATTTGTTTTGCCAACAAAACAATACTCGTCATGATGTCTCTTACATCTCCCTGCGGTGACATGTCTCACCGATACGCTTTTTCTTTGACGAGACCATGCGCATTGTTTTCTCGACACCCTTTATCTTCGTATGCTCAGTTCTGTCGGTGTAACCCGAGGGGTCGGTAAGAATTTTCGAATTCTCCCCGGCAACGTTTGTCTCACCAAGTGAGTCCTCCCCTTGCTTTATCGGCAAGACTAATAACGCTATGGGTAGTGTTTTAAAATCTCTCTTCGATGACCAAAGTCTCTCCAATAGACTTTACGTTACTCCAATCGACAAAAGGTAATTTAGCTCGATGTGACCTTACATCATCACGCCGATACTTTTTGTCTTGTCAATAAGATATACAAACCCGCATTCTCTCTGTGTATAACTTGATCGGTGTGACCCTTGTGATGTCTTGCCGATATATTTAGGATATGTATATTATCATCGATGAGACCTGCATCAACTTATGCCGATATTTTCATATGTAAAGATTTTAATGTTAGATAAGATTTATGGGGCATTATGGCACAATTTTAAATCATATTTTGGTAAAATATGCTATATGAGGATTTTTTTGTTTGCATTATGAATCTTTTTTTGGAGACTAATAATCATGAAGAAATAATGAATTTGTCAAAATTTGACAGTTCCAACAGCATGAAAGTTTGATGTTTCATGACAGTACTAGCATTTCAGTTATAATGATATATTTAGAGCTCATGGCTCTCCTTTGTATAAACATATCATAATTTTGAATAATATAATCAAGGGTTGTGGCGTTCATCTCACTGTTATTGTGTGTATGATTTCCATTTTTGCTTTAATTCAAAGAGTAAATTAAAATGCTTGGATGGAGTCATAGATGGATATGTTTGTAAAGGGATTTGATAAGAAGTATTGAGTTAGGATAGAAATTGACACTGTTGTAATGCAATATTGTCAGAGATCTTATATGTTATGTGTTTGAACCTATTATGGAAATCTAAATATTTGTGAATTCGACTCCCCAATAGTATATGGCACTGACCTAAATCGTATGTGCTTGTAAGGTTTTGTGTTTGTTTGTCTTAGCTTAGAGCTTGCTGCCAAATTAAAAATTAAATGGCTATCTTAAGTGGTGAAATTTCGTTGTAATCATCTCATGCTCCAAGTAGTTGATACTATTGATGCTTTTCTGTTGTTTAAATTGATATATCAAGCATATATATGTATATATTCAGTTTACCGATACACATTTGTTGTATTTGTGTGATGTGATTATTTGGTTCTTTCAAGTAAAGATTAAACCCTTCTAGTCAATCACAGTAACTAAAGAGTATTAATTGGATCAATAAGAAGAATCACATAACAAGGATTATCATTCTATCTCAAGTAGAGTTTGTCAATCATTTACTTGCACATTTATACAAGTTATAAACTACATTTGTGTGCCAAACACTTTGAATTATTTCCATCATAGATTACACTTTTATAGGTCTTCATTAGACTCCATACACCCAACAAGGCAGTGGTCTCACACTTTCATCTTTTGGTTTATCCATTTTATTTTTTGCATCTGTTAACTGAACATATTCTAATATAATTCAAATATAATTAAAATTAAAACATCATAAATTAATTATGTAACCACATAAGTCAAATATAATTCTTTCAAGAAATTAAAATCAAATAGATAATACAAATTAATGTCATTGATCTTCTTCTTCATCCAGCTCTTTGTCTGTATCATCCGATCCAGATTCAACATTGTAAGGATTGGTCATATCATCATCATCGTCATTAATATCAGTTTCGATAATGTCATCATCCACACGGATATCATCTTCATGAACATTAACTCCTACATCATCATGATCCAGTTCCTCCTCTTCGACATCTTCATCAGGCACATCATCAACTAACTGTTGATCCTGATCATCATCTACATCATCTTCTATTTCTTCAGTATCTTCTTCTTCCACCACATTATACTTTATCGGCCTTCCTCTTGGATCATGTCTAACAACATATGACCAACCCGCTTTACCTGGAACCTCTGAGTAAAATACCTGCTCACATTGGCTTGGAAGAACATAGGGCTCATTTCCAGCTCGCTCAAAATACCTTGTATTAACCATGGTAAATCCATTATCATGTTCAATAACAGTTCTATCGGGATCATTTTCATTCAATTGTAGCTTGTACCATAGGATGACGAACAAAACTAATTTGAAGGACTTAAAGTTACACTCAAGTATATCATCCAAAATCCCATAGTATTGATTTTTTGAGACTTTTGGATGTATGTCGCTTCTAGATGAAACATTAGTCACCTGGAAGACTGCATTTATCCCAGAATCACAAGTTTTCTTCGTGTCATCCAACTTTTTGATTCAAAATTTATGACCATTGCACCACATAGTCTTGTGGTGTTTCACCTGCAATATGTCAAACATGCAAAACTTATTGCAATATCGTCAGTTGATAAACATATTTATTCTTGGTCAAATGTATACAAAGAAAAAAATCTCAACATATATATACATCAATATAATTCAAAATAATTAAATAATATGGGTGATTAGTATATTTATACATACCTGTTTATCTCTTAAACCATATGCTAAATCAATTTCCCTTGGTGTAACATTGGAATCTCCATTACGATGAGCTTCTTTAACCAATGAAGCCACACCTTCCCATGTTAATGCGCGACCAGATTGTTGACATCGTTCAATCCATACCATCATCCAATCAAGATTGTTTGTGACGTACAAATGTAGTGCATCCCACTCTCGACCAACTGTATAAAAAAAAATTGAAATTCACAAACGACGTATAATTAGTTAATTACCACGATATACGACCTTAATTTATAAGTACAATATACATAAAAACCAAATATAAAATGTATTCTAATTAATCTCCATGACCATCTTATAATTACCTGACACTTTCCTCAATCTACCTTTCCCCATCAAGTACTCCCCTTCGAATTTGTTAATGGAGTTGGGATCCCAAATGCGATCTACATGGATATTTGTTGCAAACTTAGGAATATATTCAGTAATGTACACCATGGTCTGGTATACCATGTATCCCTCCACCATAGAACCCTCGGGATGTGCTCTCTCTCTAACCAAAGCCTTCAAAAATTTCAAGTGCCTCTCAACCATCCACATTGACCTTGTGTGTACAGATCCACACAATTCAATCTCCTCAACTTGGTGTATGAGGTAGTGTTCTTGTGCATTGAAAAATGTCGAAGGTAGACACTTTTGCATTTCACACATTAGACGAGGAATTCTTCTCTTCCAATAATTTATATCTTCTTTATGGATTGCTTTAGATGACATCCATCTACAAGTGATTCAAGGCACAAATATATTAATGAGATTTAACAAAAATATACAACGAATTGAACAAATATCACTACTTACCTCATGTATTTTCTAAGATCATATATAACTTGCTTGGCATTGTTGTTGAAGTTGTCTGGGAGAGATAGAGGTAGAACGTACTGTAACAATTATAAAATGATTTTTTCATTAATATTTTTCCAAAAGTAGTAAACATAATACACTAAAAAGTACATGCAGTATACAAATATATATATATATATAATATACCAGAATAATTACCTTAATGAAGGTATGCCAATCATGTGTTTTCATCCCTGACCCAAATTCACCTTTTTTTGTTATGATATTGTTTATGTTGGTAGCAAATCCTGTGGGAAATCGAATTTTTCGTATGACTTGTTTTATAGCATTGTTTTGTTGCTCTGTTAATAACCAAGGAAGGGCACTTATATTAATTTGGTCTCTATCGCTATTTAATTGAATGACATTTTTCATTGCATGACTGGCTTCCTGAATGTCACTACAAATTTTGACAATTTTTTCTTTGTCATGCCTTCCATCCAATATTTTCCATAACGTTTTTGTCATATTCTTTCCAATATGCATTGTATCAAATAAATGCACAATTTGTAGTTGCTCATAGTAGGGCAACCTACTAAATTGTCTGGGACAACTTTTCAGTCCCTCTGAAAGCCGACCATTAATGCCTTGACGACCTTCATAAAGCATATAAGTTAAACAAATTAACAACGACAATCATTGTCAATTACAGCATGAGTAAACACAACACAAAATAAAAATAAAAATTCAAAACATATCATAAATGATAGATAAACAATTTGATCCGATGTATAACCTTGACGATTAATTCTATTATATTCCAACTTCCATAGGCGAGGTGTCATTCTTTGTGGTTTTGATGTAGTTTCTTATTTCCCATTGAAAAGATGTTTTTCAGTAGTTCGATACTTATGATTTTTGTGGAGGAAGTGCCTATACTCATCAAACACCTGCTTTCCTAAACTTGTTGAACGACAAGATTTCATCTTTGAACCACAAATTGGACATGCAAATTTTCCCTTTGTTTGAAGACCTGCAAATCATATATAATTGGATTAAATATGTCAATTTTAATAATTATATATAATGAATAGATTATTTAATAAACATGCATGATATCTAATTCATAAAATTAAATATCGTTAAAGTCATGCAGTTGAACGTTATAACATACCAAAAAAATGTGTTAGCCCTGGGGCATCATAAATTGTCCATACAAGCATTGCATGGAATTGAAATTGTCTTTGTCCTATTGGTCTAGATACGTCATACATAGTGACGTCATTCCATAACTTTAGTAACTTGTCGATAAGAGGCTCAATATATACATTCATATCTTTAACTTGGTACTTACCTAGTTGAATGAACATAACCATTACATAATTATTATAACCATTTTACTGCAATATATATAAATTCATGTACATGACTATTAAATGAAAAAACATATAAGTCATTATGCAACAAATAAGAAAAATGAGATGCTACTACGTTAAAGAAAATTGATGTAAACAAATACCTGGAACAATCATTGCAAACATTATGTGCTCCCTCTTTATTGACATCCATGGAGGAATGTTATTGTTGATAACAAAAACATGCCACACCGAGTAAATAGATCTCAGCTCTCCAAATGGATTGAGACCGTCTGCTGCCAATGAAAGCCTGAGATTATGAGGTTCTTCTTTAAAGTGTGGCCATTTTTCCTCCATATCTCTAAATACAGAACCATCCATAGGCATTCGAAGAATCTCATCTCCACTTCTATTACATGCATGGTAATCCATAAATTGCGCAAAGCTTTCGCACCTAAATAATTGTTGCATACGTGGAATAATGGGAATATAACGAAGAACCTTGCAAGGCACCTTTTTTGTTAGTTGATCTATTCGATATCTAATGATATGACATTCTAGGCATTTTGTTGCAAATTCATGTTGTTTGTGATATATAATATGATCATTGGGATATGCATCTATTGCTTGATACTTCATTCCAATATCTTTCATAATGTCAGATAAATCTCGGTATGAGCGAGGTAAAATATTTGATGGTGGTACCAAAAATTCACCAATCAATCTACAACAAAAAATAACTTCTTAATATAAATAATATTGAAAGTACATACTTCATCCTTTATTTACTAGCGATGAACTAACAACAATTAAAATAGATGAAAAAAGATGACATATATGACATACCTTAACATCTGTGAGATTGCTATGTTGGATAAACCATTCATAACCTTCAAATTCACAAGCAACAATACAACAAAGAGAAGAGTTGTTTGGGAGCCTTCATAAAGGGGCTCGTATGCCTTCTCAAGTACAGGTAAATCATGAACATCATCAAAGTCATCTCGATCAACATGATCAGATGTGCCACTACATGTGTCATGGATCAATGTATTTGTACCATCATCTTCAATTGTGTTTTTTAGTGCATGATCATCTTCTTCCATAGGATCATTAACTTCATCTTCAATATTCACAGCTCCATGTTCCTCCGCTTGCAAAACCACATTCTCTTGGCCGCGATAATTCATATCGTGTGCCCTAGGGTGCCCCACCTTTATAATAATAACAAACACAAATAAACCATGATCATGATCAAGTGATTTTATATATATATATATATATATATATATATCAAATGTTAAAACAATATAAACATTTACAAATTCAATCAATATAAACACATATAATGAACAACTTACCAATGGACGATAATCATGCCCCCCTTCAATGTGACCATGCTGCCTATAATGTTTCTCAGCTATTGTGATTAAAAGTCTTCTCGTCTTTAAACCCTTGCAATTATTGCAAGGACAATAACATTTTCCATCACCTTTTCTTTTCAATATAGCCCACAATCTAGCAACTGTCTCTTCATTTTGTTCTGGACTAATATTATCTAACATGATTTTTCTTTACCAAGCTTGAATATTTAGATCTTCAAAAAATATCAAACTCACACGCACTCCAATAATTTTTAATCATACACAGGTAACAAAATATAATAATTATGATATTTTACACCCAAAAAAATCGGCATGCAACCACCCCTGCAAAAGAGAAGATAGTCTGAAGTTAATGACCCCAAAAAACACTTTCAAATGCCAATTCCATAAATTATTAAATTCTGATTTTACAATGATTTCCAACTGTTATACTCCTAAAATCAAAATATTGAACTTGCACAACAAAATCTGAAAATGAAATTCTCAAAATGCAGCTAATAGGCCTCAACAAATAAGGCCTACTAAAGACTTTGTGAAGTCACTGCAAGGTTTCCAAGCCTTACCTAATGATTTGAGCAGGAGGATTAAAGAGTTGGTAAAGAGTTTTGATGATTGGAGTGGCACATCTTTACCAGATTTTGTAGATGTCCAAGGAAATGTTAGATCACTACAGCAATGGTAGGACAGGGTACATGAAATAATCAATGCACAAATCAAATTGATTTGTGATGACTCATATTATGACATGCTGATGAGTAGTATGGATAAAATCATTAACACTAACACATTTTTGGAATCTTTTCAAAGGGAGGCGAATCAAGTAGCAGTAAAGTATACAACTTACAGTGCAATGGTAAATTAGGCGGTAAATTTTAAGTGGCCAACGGATGAGGAATATCAAGGATGGGTAGAAAAGTACTTAACTGAACAAGAATAGGACAGAGTCTACAACCGACAGTTAATAGCTCAGCGGTTATGGTTATAACAAATTTTGGCTATGTCTTGGTGGCAATTTTGGTGCAAGTTTTCAAAGTTTGGCAAATGCAATAGTTATTCTCCAGTGGATGGGATGAATAAGAAGATTCTCCAGAGACTCAACTGTTGTAACCAATTTTTGAAATGTCATAAGGCGGTCCAAGTGATCATTGACAGGTGCATTTCTGGTCTGATGCTTGTTGCTCCTTCATTTTCCCTATAAGAAGGATTTCAGGACCAAAAATATGGTCGGTTAGCAAGTTAGATATCTTTAGGTCAAGTCTAACTGAAGTTGCAAAGTGAATTTGTAAAGAGCCTGATATTATAGTGAAGATACTATTCTTAGGTTTGGTGTCATTCTGTTGTAGGATTTAGTTTCATGGGTACTTAATTTTCAAGACAGTACTAGCATCTGAATGACAATTACTCATTTCAAAGTCATGTATCTCCATTGTATGAATATATTATTATCTTGAATAAAATGATCAAGGGTTATTTTGTTCATCTCACTGTTATGGTGTGTGTAATTCTCATTTTGACTTTAATTCAAGGAATTAATTAAAATGCTTGAGTGAGGTTATAGGTGACTATGTTCATATAAGGATTTGATAAGTAGTATTGGGTTAGAATATAGATTGATGGTATTGTAAGGCAGTATTATCTGAGATTTTATATGTTATGTGTCTAGAAGATAAACTTGGTTACAGTAAAAAAACAACCAACACCTTTGATATTATCTAGCTATGGCTCCCAAATCTATTGCAAATTGATCATTAGAGTTAAAATTGAAACCTTGCAAATATAATCTTTGTCCAAATCCATCAAGAATTTTCCATCAGTTATAAACAATTCCCTTATAAAGAATTTGTGAAGCCAGGTCTAAAATCTGGAAATGAAATTCTAAAAATGCACAAGACTATAAATGAAATCTGATGAGATGTTGCTTTCAAATATGATTTTCAAACTTGGAAGTACAAATCTAACTTCACAAATGAATTCTGGAAAAAGACAATGACTTCCCTCAACCTAGCGGTATCTTCTTGAGTTTCTTCTGATTTTCCCCAAGAAAACCATCGAGCAAAACACTGTCGCAATAAATAGTCGAACTCATTTCAATTTAAGCCTGCCATAATTTAACTTTGTAGGACTGTCGTAATTTTGGCAAAAGATCTTCATCGAAACGTACACAAAACAACGGTTCGTCAAAATTCTGACGAACGTTGGGGTAAATTTTTTTTTAAAAATGGAAATTCACACAAGTGCCCGATGATACATTTGATTATATAGCTTTCATCAGAAGGTTTCGTCAAAAATTGGGGTCAAATGAGTTAGTGAAACCTGATCACTGCATCGATGAATGATTACAATATCAGGCACAGAAAGTCAAGCCCCTATCACCCTCAAGCCAATGGTCAAGCAGAGGTTACTAACAAAGAATTAGAGGCAATCCTTACAAAAACAATAGAGTTACACAAGAAATATTGGAGCAATCATCTTCTAGAAGCAGTCCGGGCCTATAGGACAACATGGAAAACAACTACAGGGTTTACCCCTTTTGAGTTAATTTATGGCAAAACTGTCATGTTGCCAATAGAGTTTGAGCATAAGACCTTAAGGACTTCTCTTCAGCTTAACATTGATCTTTTAGAAGCCCAAAAGGAACGCCTCCTACAGCTAAATGCATTGGATGAGATAAGGAAAGTTGCCCTACAACATATTGAAGCTATCCAGCAGTAAAGGAAGAAATGGCATGACCACAATATCAGAACTAAGCATTTCTCTATCGATGATTGGGTGCTACTCTATGACTCCAGGTACAAGGAAAATCAAGGTAAACTCACGACAAGATGGCTTGGTCATTATGAAATAGAAAATGTATTTGATAATGGTTCAGTTCAATTGGCTACAATAGATCATGTTCGATTCAAGCTACTGGTTAATGGACACTGTCTTCGATTGTATCATAAGCCGACATCCAAAGAAGAATTTATGAAGTAGTTTCTTTCAGATGCAACCACTAATCTTCATGCAGTAAAAGGCTTCGGTCATCTTCTTGCAGCATCTCTTTAAAAACTATGTTGCACGTCCATAATAAAGGTTTTTGAGCTACGAAAACCACTTTCTCCATTACCACCCATCACCATCATTCATTCCATATTTCTTTTCTATGTCACCCATCTTGTCGTACCACCTTCATTTATTATTATTTTTCCAAGCAGTCATTTCAGGTTGTGCTATGATATCTCCCAACATCTGTGAGCATTTAATACAAGGTACGCGATATTCTTTTTATTTGTCACATCATTCATTTATTTCATTTATTCGTTTATTACAATGTGTCTATCAATCATTACTACTTGTTCTTCGCCTGTCCTTTCGCACATGTGTGGACACATGCCAAATCTTAAGTAGGGGGCAGGGATAATCTGTTTCAAAAAAAATTCTTTTTGCTAATGCCACGTCTATTAAAGACAGTTTTTATTGTACTTGCCAAGAATTAATGCATGCTTTTACCCTGATTAGCAAGTTAACTGCTTAAATTAAGTAATTTCTAAAAATTATTGCAAGAAATTATCTTTTATATCATTCTTGGAAAGAAAAGAAAGGTAATAAGCCGAAAATAAAGAAACAAAGCGAATTAAAAGTGTTTTTCAAATTCTCAAATTCTCAAAAGAGGTTGAGTTTCAAGAATTTTAGCAAAGATAGTTTGTGAATATGGGTGGTCAGCTAGTAAGACATGAGCTAGTAGCTCATGAGGCCTTAATGCAAGATCCTCAGATGGTTCAGGCATTCAGTATTTGTGAATGCTAAATTATTTTCTGAGGATAGATTCCTTTAATGAGGAAGTTGCGGGTGAATTTTTGAGAGCTCTTTCAAAGGGAGAGGCTACAGTATGGGGTTTAATAATAGTCGTGATAGAAGAACGAATTGCTGAAGTGACTGGGCTTTTAATAGTAGGAGAGAAATTTTCTTCAGGAAGGGATGTTGTCTCTTCTAGGGCATAATTCACATTTCCAACAGATGGACCCTTAGAGGTTTCAAAGCAAGGATGAAAATGGGTGTCACTGTCTTACCCATATTCAGAATAAACCTCCTTCATAATCAGGTATTTGACTTGTGAGGGACGTTTTTCCTATTTGCATTCTTATCATTTTAAACTGTTGAGTCATATGAGGCACGGTTTATCTATCAACATCCCAAAAATTTTGTTAAATATTCTGGAACGTAGTACCCATGAAACCCAGAAGGGTAAAGATAATTCTATCACCCATCATGCCCTTATTAAATTATTGATTGGGCGTTCCCTGAGGGATGTATCACCCCTTTCTTGGCAAGAATTTGCTGCCCAAAAAGGACTGCAAACTCCAGAACCTCCTAGAGCACTCCCTACACAACCCAAGAAAAAGAAAAAGAGAGTAGAATCTATGAGTAGGGAAGCAGAGCAAGAATCATCTGCTCCTGCAGCACCTAGTCCTGCAGCCTCCATACCTGAGCCCTCTACCCAGGTAAAAACTAGGCCTGCTACAAGAAAAGAAAAGGGGAAAACAAAAGTAGGAGAATCGTATAGGGTTGAGCAAACCCTGATAGGCTATCATTAGGTCCCACTACTTTAGAATAATTGAATGTCAATTGTTGACCAAGTAGTGTCCAAGGCAGTTTGCAAAAGGAGATTATTTAAACAACCCATTTTATATTTTCAATTTTCTCTTAAACTACAAAAGTTGAGACTAAACCAAAGCTATTACTTCTTAACTTGAAAATGATCTTACTCTAAGAAAATCAAGGGAAACTAGATTAAAAATCATAGGACAACTAATTTAGAAAATATTACTACTAAACTAGAAAGCATGGAAACAAACAAACTAAATAACTGGTAAACTACGAAAGCGAAAAAGTAAGGAAACAAACAATTAACCATCTTCTAAGCAATAAGGCAATATTATCAACTATAGAAGTAAAATTTAAACAAATTAAAGACAATGGTGCTCCAGAACATCTAACTGAACTTTTCAACAGCTTGTTATGTGCTACTGAACAATAATTTATACTAAGCAAAGGAAATAACCTAATCAAAAAAATACTTATCTATCTAAGCTAACTCCCCTCGAGTGGCCAGCTCACTGGCTACTACTTCATCCTTAACTCACATAAACTATAGATGTTCAAATCCTCTTATGACATCCAGTCTCCATCATTGCATTCAACAATTACCAATTAACAAAAACTAGATAACTCATCGCAACGGTGATTTGTAAATTCATGTAAACAGCATAACGATACTTTTTCTTTGTCTGTATTATTACTTGTGAAATTACAGTTTTATAGATAACTTTCTAACTAGATCCTAAATTTACGATGGCACGGATAGCCATTGAAAAAGTCTCCCTTAACTTAAAACTAACTTGATGTCTTTAAAGCTTCTTAAAACATGTAGAAGGCTCGAGAAGAGCCATAAAGTTTTAAACAACCAAATTAAAATAACAAAGACTGAATCTTTGGCACATCATCCAGGCTTCTAGGAGTGGGTTCATAGCATTAGTTTGAGGCACGTGTTGGCTATCTTTTATAACAGCTACATGATGACCTGTTAATCCCTACAACAACACCCAAATCAACCCATTGAACCTGATTTGGACAATTTTCCTCAATTGATTAAAAGAAAGAAAGAAAGCATAATTTTTCTAAAAATAAGTAATTACTTCTTCTAAAGTTTAATAAATTGGCACAGGCTTAGGATTGAATTAGCAGGAATGAGCTTTCAAAATTCTATTATGATGAGGTTATTTTCACCTCATCATTTCCTCCCCTACCTAATTTCTGGCAGGTCCTCTTGCTCCATAGTTAAATCCTTGAGTTTTATTCCATTCCTCATAAAGAGTATTGAGATCATGAGTTTCCCTGGCTGATGCATCGAAAGTTTCAGGGTTATGAATAAACCCTCTCTAGAACATCACATTTTCTCTCCACTCTTTAAAGAGTCAATCATTATGATATGTGGAAATATTAAAAGCTAGGGGAGGATTCAATAGCAAGGGGGGCCGGTATCTCATTCCTATCCACTTTTTTCTGAGTGTTTTCATGATTTGAATTAGAGCATCAGCCCTTCTGAATGACCATTTGATGTTTAGAGGAGAAATAACTTCTCTTTTCTTTAAATAAGATGGAAGAGGGGTAAACCTTTCCTCATAGGCATGCCATGCTTTGCCAATTAATTTTTGTTCATTTGCTGTGAAATTGTCATAACACATCCTAAGAATATTTTCATACCTTTCCCTCATCTTTTCATTAACCAAAAGAGACATAAATGTTGCTTTGAACCCCTCAGGCCTTGAATTTGGTGATATGATCTGGAGACCTATTGTTTTCTCTACCTGTACAAATTCTTTTGTCCTCTCATGCCAATGGATTTGATTTCTCATAGTTGAAAGAAATGCCCATAATTCTACCTCTCCCACAAATAGATTAATAAAGAAATCTGTATGATTCTCTAATAATAAATCATGTAAAAATAATTCACAAATTAAATCCTGATCTTCAGGAGTTGATTCTACAAATATCTTTACAAACTCTTTGTCATTAGGCTCATAAGGTTGATCATTATAGATCCTGAACAGTTTCCATCGCAGCCATTGTTCATTTAAAAACATTGAGTACATTCTCGATGGCCTTCTACAATTCAGCAAACAATCCATAAGTTGACAGGCATCTTACTTCCCTCGATAGGATTTGTGGAATGACTCATTTAGGAGCACCAGTTCTTTCTTGAGCCTATTATTTTTAGTTTGTACATTTATGAGGAAGTAACAATGTTCCATCCATTTTGTTAGTAGAGGCGGAATGTTGACCTGTAGCCAATTAGTTACAACTGGCTTTGTTTGAATTGCTTTGGATTCAGTTTGGGGTTTCACAGTGCATTCCTTTAGATCCTCTTCTAGTTCAACTATTCTACTAATAGAAGTATTTAACTCCTCAGTCCTTATTTTCTTGTCTTCCTCAAAATCTTAAAGCATGAGCATAAAATTATGTTTTATTTTTCCTATTTCTTCACCTTTTTGTGCAATATTCTCATTATAGGCTTTATGCTTTTCACACTACTCTTGTACATGTTCCTGCAACTTATAGATGTTTGAATCTTTGCCCTGCAATTGTAGCTTCTAATCTTTTATATCTTAATCCCTTTTACTTGTTATAGTAGTTTGTACAACAAATTCCTCTTTTTGCATTTCTATAAACTCATTGTTCTCAGACAATTGCCTCTGCAAATCAGCAATTTCCAGTTTATATTTTTCTAATTCAATAGCACAACTGGTTTCAATTGTTTCAACAACTCTATCCACATTAGGTGACAAATTTTCTGGCACACTGCAATCCCCTACAGGTTCTCTGTCCTAAATTCTATCATTGAAAATTTCCCCTATATGCACAAAGTGAAAAGGAAATTCTTCACCTGAATTCTCTCTATTTAGGGGTGTTTCATCTCCACTAGCTTGTTCTAAAATTTCTATGGGTTCTTGTAGCTGCTTAGGCTTCTTCTTTTTTGAACTTCCCTCCTCACTTTGAATTGGGGTTCCAGAGAATTCAGAAGCCAACCGTTTACTTCTTCTGAGTGGAGGTGATTCTTGTAAAATGATGTGTTGGGTTTTTCCTTACTCTCTTCTTCCTTGGTTTGCTCGTATCAGAATAAACAATATGAATCTGTTCTTGCATGTCGGGGGTTTGGAATTTATCACCACACAGGTCTAGAAAATCCTCACCAGGAGTAGTGGGATTAAGGGCTTTCGGAGCTGGACAACCCTTAGGAGAGGTTGCTCTGGATGATGTAATAACCTTTTGGGATGATTCCCCCTGTTCCATGGTTCTTGCTATTATAGGCTTCTCCATTTTCCCTATGAATTTCTCCCATTTCCCCCTTCGGATTTCCTACGGAAGTGATACTTGCAGATTAACCTGTCGTGTTTCAACGGCCTAGACCCTATTTTATATCTTTCCATGGACGTATTCAAAGAATCAAACAAGAATTCTGAACTATTTACCCTAAGAGTTGGGTCCTCCTTTCTGTGACATAGATGAGTCAACATACGAAAGGCAGACCCTACAACTGTGGTGAGCTGACCTTCACAAGTAAAGTACTTTATTATCCAAGCAACAACAGTACACCAGGGTTCTAATATGAAGGTTCTCTGGAACCCCTTGTTTTTCCCCCTGGTACTCACTACTACCATTGGATATGGGTCTCCTTCTCTAACAAACAATTCAGCTAGTTTCTGGTACGTTACTTGAGAGGTTTCTTTGATATTTATGCCTTTATTCTCTAATCCAGATAAACAAGAAATGATCTTAGAGCTTACCTTAAAACGCTTCCCCTGAAGTACTACTTCGTCGTTGGTGTAGCTCTCCGCAAAGGATCTGACCAACTTTTCATTATGGCCTTCGAATTTCCTAATGAAGTCTAGCCACCCTGCTTCCTTGAACAATCTGGAGATGCTACTCAACCCCAGTAATTTTTTCGCTGAATCTGGCTCTGCTTTTCTTTTTCCACCCCCCATTTTTTGATTTCGTAAACTATAAAAAAATTAATTCTAGCACAAAGCTCCCACGTAGGTTCTTTTTGAAAATATTGTCTTTGGAATCACTTATTTGTTTTATCTGCAGCGTATGCCTCAATGATTTATAATTTGCATGGAGGTTTGCGCAAGGCTTGCCATACTAGTGATTGATCGCCGGGTGGCATGAATTACTAATTTGGAAGTGAGATTCGTGCCAATTTATTATTCTTTATTTGAAAATAACTACCTATTTAAAGAAAAAATTAATACTTACTCTCGTTCCATGATCGTTTGAAGATCTTAATCCTTGTAGATTTGACAGGATGACGTGAGGGCATTGGTTGAAATGACGGTGGAGTTATTATGGTGCAGAATTATATGGGGGACAAAGCTGTCAATGAGGGGTATGGAGTTGGGTGGCTTACCTATAATTAGAGCAAAAATAGAAAGACAGATGTATCGGATATTTGGCGGAAAATTTAAAATTTTTGAAAAAGGTGGCGGATGGAATGAACAAGTTCATAAGCACATATTTTGGTTGATGCGCTTTCAATGAACACATAAGTTCTGAAGCATCGGTGTATGGCATGACTGAAACAAGAAATAAATGAAGGGTTCTGGAGCATCGCTGAAAGATGCAGCCAGAGCATAATGAAATGAAAGGTTTTGGAGCATCATTGAAAGATGCAATCGGAGCAGCAACAGAGTGGAAAGGTTCTGGAGCATCGTTGAAAGATGTAGTTGGAGCAACAATAGAGTGGAAAGGTTATGGAGCATCGCTGAAAGATGCAATCGGAGCCGCAACGAAATGGAAAGGTTTCGGAGCATCGCTGAAAGATGCAGCCAGAGCAGTAATAGAATGGAAAGGTTCCGGAGCATCACTGAAAGATGCAGCCAAAGCAGCAACAAAATGGAAAGGTGAGTGACATGGCAAAGAATCTTCACGCCTTTGAACCTTAGTGCAAAATGCCTCCTCCTCGTGATAAGGTCAATTCAAGTTCTTGAGCATCGAATTTTTGAAAATGTCAAGTTCTAGAGCTTCGGTCCCATAACGTTCTGGAGCATCTTTGAAGGGTGCTCCAAAAGTTACTCTTTGCTTGTTGAGAAGTCCTGCAAAAATATAAACAAAATTTTAACTAAGTCCAAAAACGCTGGAAGATAAAATGAGGGGAAAATATATCAGCATACATGTCTTTTTATTATTATTATTTTTTTTTTATTTTTTTTAGCAGCCTAACATTTTACTAAATAGATTCTGCCAAGGTAGAGTCAACACATTCGACCTCACCTTGCATTTCGACCATCCTTGTGAAGACTTCCCTATTGATTGGCTTATGGTAAATGCGTAAGCGATGACCATTAACCAATAGAGTCCGCGTGTTGCCATCGATT
Source organism: Sequoiadendron giganteum (assembly GCA_007115665.2). Taxonomy (NCBI): domain Eukaryota; kingdom Viridiplantae; phylum Streptophyta; class Pinopsida; order Cupressales; family Cupressaceae; genus Sequoiadendron; species Sequoiadendron giganteum. The sequence goes on from CM021109.1 coordinate 626,596,012, forward strand.
GGCTTTAACCAAATAGTTCCATTCGAAAAGACTTCTTCAACTTCATAAGGTCCCAACCAGTGAGTTCTGAGCTTGCCCCTATAGTATTTGTATTTAGAATCAAATAACAAGGCCCAGTCCCCATTGTGAAACTCTTTTTCCTTAATATGTTTATCATGCCAAACCTTATGTTGATGCTAAATTAGTTTAGTTTGATGAATAACATCCAAACGAAGTTCATCTAATTCGCTTAGTTGCAGAACTCTTTCAACTTGTGCTCTTTTTAAATCTAGACGTAATTCCATTGTTGTTCGTAGAGTTTGTAACTTGAACTCAATGGGAAGAAGAGGCTTCTTCCCAAAAACTAGCTCATAAGGACTGAATACAGTCGTAGATTTCTAAGTAGTATTGTATGTCCATACGGCTTCAAGGAGCTTCATGGCCCAGTCTTTTCTTCCAGAAGAGACTATTTTTGTCAGAATATTTTTTAGTTCTCTATTAGTCACTTCGACTTGGCCGTTTGCTTGAGGATGGTAAGGAGATGACTTCCTATGGCTTACTTTAAAATGATTGGTAAATGCTAGAAACACTCGAGACATGAATTGGGATCCTTGGTCAGTTACAATAGTTCGAGGGGCTCCAAATTTAAGGAAGATTTTATTATAAAGGAAGTATGCGACCTGTTCTTCCCTAGCTATTCTCAAGGCTTGAACTTCTGCCCACTTTGTTAGGTAGTCGGTGCAAACCAGTATATATTCTTTCCCTTGTGAGGAAGGATTTGTGGGTCCGATGAAATCTAAACCCCATTTTTCAAATAGTTTGAGGACTACTTGAGGTTGCAACAACATCTCTGAAGAAGCATTTGGTCTTCCTACCCTCTGAAATTCATCACAATGATGCACATAGTTCTTAATGTCTTTGTGCATTGAGGGCCAATAGTATTCGGCACCTAGGACCTTGTGGGAAGTTCTTTTTGCAGAGTAATGTCCTCTCGATGGGTCATCATGACAGGCCCTCAAAATACCGTATGTTTCATCAGCTCTTACACATCTCCTCAAAATCATGTCAGGCCCACAACGAAATAGCATTCCATGAATCCACTTGAATGGAGCACTCTCCCTGATTAGTCTCTTCTTTTGCTTAGATGAAAATCCAGGAGGTATCTTAGATGCAGCTAAATAATTAACGATATTTGCAAACCAGGGTGATTTTATAGAAATTGCAAATAGATTTTCATTTGGAAAATCGTCCTGAATAGGGGTAATGTAATCTTTTTCCTGGGTTATCAAGAATTGTGGCATTGAAATCTTGAAGAAGCAATAACCATCTCATGATTCCACCATTTACCACAAGTTTGTTCATTAAGTACTTCATAGCTGAGTGATCTGTGTAAACTGTGACCTTATACCCTGTAATATAATGACAAAATTTCTTGATAGCGTGAACAACAGCTAGGAATTCTTTTTCTGTTGTATAATTATTTTCTACCATAGTAAGATTTTTGCTGATAAAATATATAGCATACTTCCCTTCGTTCTCATCTTCTTGTCCTAAAACTGCTCTGATAGCTTCATCGGAAGCATCAACATATATATGAAAGGGAATACTCCAGTTTGGCCCTCTCAGCACAGGAGCAGAGACAAGTTTTTCTTTAATTGATTCAAATGATTGCTGACACTCAGATGTCCAGACAAACTCTACTTCCTTCTGTAGAAGAGAGAACATAGGAGTTGCAATTTCACTAAAGCCTTCTATGAATCTCCTATAGTAACCGACGTGTCCAAGAAAACTTCTTACATATGTCTGAGTTTTAGGATTTGTCAATTGTTGAATGACTTCAATTTTCTTAGGGTCTACCTTTATTCCTTCTGAGGAAATATGATGACCTAAGACTATTCCTTGCTCCACCATTATTAAACATTTCTCATGGCTAAGGGGTAGTCTATTTTCCTCACAAACTTGCAGGACTCGATCTAGGTTCTAAAGAGCTTCATCATAGTTTGATCCATAGATTGTAAAATCGTCCATATAAACCTCTACACAGTCATTAATGAGAGCAAAAAATATAGCAAGAACAACTCTCTGGAAGGTTGTTGGAGCGTTGCATAGTCCAAAAGGAAGCACTCTATACGCAAACGTGCCCCAAGGGCAGGTAAACGTGGTTTTGTCTTGGTCTTCTAGAGCAACCTGTATCTGATTATAACCATTAAATCCATCTAGGAAGGAGAAATACTTCCTCTCGACCAAGTTGTCCAGAACATGATCCACAAATGGTAAGGGACAATAGTCTCTATAAGTGGCTTTATTAAGTTCTCGATAGTCTACATAGATTCTCCACTTTCCATTTTTCTTTGGGACTACCACCATAGGTGATACCCATTTACTATTAGAGATTAGGTATATAAATCCAACATGAAGGAGTTTCTCAATCTCAATTTTGACCAAATCCTTTAATGCAGGATTGCGTCTCCTTTGCGGCTGGTGAACAGGTCTTATATTGATATCAGTATAAATATGATGAGTACAAAAACTTGGGTGAATTCCCCTCATGTTCGTATAATCCCAAGCAAAAGCTTTGGATCTTTGTACCAACATATTAAACAACTTATCCTCTTGAATTTCTATCAACCAACTATTAATATTCAAGGTTTTTCTTGGTAATAGCATTATCGATTTTTTTCCAAGATGAACTGTGGTTATAGTATACATAGGTTGTAACAACACATTAAGAGGACAACTATGAGGTACCAGATGGTGAAATCTTATGATATCCTCATAGAAATGACTTGTTCTGGGTATCATATTTGTTAAGGGACACGACATTCCCATTGTAGTGTAACTGTGCTCTATTCCACTTATATCAATTGGTTGTCCAAAAATTCTTGTAGCATCTACTGTTTCCTCCTCACTCTGGGTTATAGCAAGGCGTTCTATCTCATTTACCAACTCTTCTTCTAGTTCTTCTCCGTGTTGTTTAATTACCACCATGGCTAGGGAGGCTAAACTATCTGAACCATTAGATTCCTCAGGTTCATCAATCCAGACTTTTTCATGCTTAGTAGGCTTAGCAAGGGGATATAAGAACAAGCATTTTCTATCCTGGCCATGCGAAATGGTCATTCCTCCTTCCCTACAATCAATCTTAGCTGCAATTGTAGCTAGCCAAGGTCTTCCAAGGATTATAGGATAGCTATCCTTAGCTGTAAGTGATTGAATCACCTGGAAGTCGACTGGATAATCCCATCCATCAACTTTAACAAGGACATTCTTAATGACACCTTTCAGGATGGCTATAGACTGATTTTCCATTTGTAAGACTGTGGTTGTGGGATGTAAATCAGTTAACCCTGATTTTTCAATCACATCCACTGTCATCACATTAATAGCTACTCCTAGATCAACCAATGCATTTGGTATTGTTACCTTATTTATCGTAACAGTTATAAGAGGACTTCCAAGATCATCGTATTTCAAAGCAACAATCTTTCCAGACCTAAAATCAGCTAAATAACCATCTATATGAATGGTGTTTATCGTTTTTGGCTTCCTCCCTGGTGTTTTGATACATAGTCATTTTATTAACTGATTTAATTTAGGGATTTATTTTATTGCTTGTAACAAAGAAACTTCAATTTGGAATTGTTTAATCTCTTGAATTAACGCAGTTTTCGTAGCTATAGATACTTTCGGAGTTATGGACTTTAAACGTTCCAGATATGGTGCCATCCCTTTCTTTTTTGGAACAGGATCCTCCTTCTGTTGACTTAAGAGTGGATCCTCCGCCCCCTGAGGCAAGTCAGCAGCCCCTGTCGTTGAAAAAGGATCGTTGTCATGAGGAGTAATATCTTGTTTAGACAAGGTGTCTCTTGTTGGACCGGTAGGCTCATTTTCTTCCTCTATTTCTTCAATGGTTGGTGGTTGAAGAGTTCAACCCGAATGCAACTACACAGTTCCGAAATGTATTGCATTCAACCCAATAACATTTTCATGTTATGTAGAATAAACTGGCGTATTTTGGCAATTATTTTTAGGATTGGGAAGTGGTCGTGCTGGAAGCTGAGGTTGATTTATTTGCTCATGTTGAGGAGGGTTTTGAGGTGGGGAAACAAGTTTTGCTGTTGATTCCTCCTTGGCTCAGTATAGAACTGATTTTGTGCCTGATTCCATTATGGTATTGCATGTTGTCGGTACCATTGTTGTTGGGGTTGATTTGGCCATTGTTGATTGCCCCATGTGTGGTTTGTCCAATCAGGTGATCCCCAAGAGGGAGTTCCCCAATTAGGTGGAGGTGGAGGCAACTGATTCCAAGATGGCGTTCGTTGATTATGAGCCCAATTATTTTGTGGCCTCCATGCAAGATTAAGATTTTGTCCATAAGGAAAATTACCTCCTTGATGTTGGTTTAAGGCATGGATTTCTTCTTCAACCTAAATGGTTTTTTTCTTAGTATTCTTAATATCCAATAAAAGCTCGCACTGGTTTGTAGGATGATTTTTCTCACACAGCTGGCAAACATTGACTTTATCCAAAGGACACTCATGCAATAGATGTTTATTTTGACACCTTGGACAATAAATTGACAAGGTCTGAGGGTTGCGGGTTTTAGCTTGTATACCATCTAGGGTGGTATTCAACTGTACAAGAATATCCGTTTTTAAATTTTATATTTCTTCACGGAGATTACCTATCTCATTTGACCCTTTAAAAAGATTAGTTTTGCGGATTCCTCCCCTAGTATGGGAAACATTCCGATAAAGCTCACATATTTCTTCAAGATTTAATTGAGACACGCCGCCTTTTCACATTAAATCGAGATTTCGTCGAGTGTCATCATCAAGACCTTTAAGAAATATTGTTTTGAGAATCTATACGCTAATGGTTGTTTCTCCACACCTCTTGGAGAGGAAGAGGAACCTATCGAGATAGTCCTCTAAACTTTCGTCCTCGTTTTGCCTTAGCTTAAACAACTCCTCCTTATGATCACTCACCCTACAGTAACTTTGATATTTGTGTAAGAAAACAGTCTCCATTTCTTGCCAGGATGTTATACTACCATAACCTAGTCCCATGAACCAGCGCATTGCCGAGTCCTTCAAAGTTGACGGAAAAAGCTTCAACTTTTGATTGTCGTTCTTATAATCGTAAGTCTAACATAGGACTTTAAATTCAAATATAAATTGGTCAGGGTCTTCCGAAGGCAAGCCATGGAAGGTTGAAAGGAAAGTTGGAGAGATGTTCTTCATGGCAGTATCATCGTTAGCGTCCAACGTGATAGGATAAGTAAACATTCTAGGAGGTTGAGGTTCATTGTGGTTAGGGTCTGCTCTATAATATTTCATGGTGTTCAGAAGAGTGTGCTCCTCAAAAACAACTTCCTCTGTATCTAGCTATTCGACCGGTTGCTCAACAGGTAATTAATGGAAAGCCTCAGGTGGAGTAGGCTCAAATAATTCTTCAGAAGTGTGGTCGTCTGAGCCTTGGGCTTCCCTATATGTATGATAGGTATGTATTTGGGGGGGTTTGGTATAAAACATTTGTGGGGGCCTCTTTTTCTGACCATGCAGAAAAGAAAGCCAACTAAGGTATTTTTGGCATAAAACTGCGTTATTCAAATCGTCTCCTAATAACACTTTTAACAAAAAGACTTTCAAAGGCTTTTTAAGAAGTGTCCCCGACAACGACGCCAAAAAGTGATAGGCTGTCATTACGTCCTACTAATCTAGAATAATTGAATGTCAATTGTTGACCGGGTAGTGTCCAAGGCATTTTGCAAAAGGAGATTATTTAAACAACCCATTTTATATTTTCAATTTTCTCTTAAACTATAGAAGTTGAGACTAAACCAAAGCTATTACTTCTTAACTTGAAAATGATCTTACTCTAAGAACATCAAGGGAAACTAGGTTAAAAAGCATAGGACAACTAATCTAGAAAACATTACTACTAAACTAGAAAGCATGGAAACAAACAAACTAAATAACTAGTAAACTACGGAAGCAGAAAAGTAAGGAAACAAACAATTAACCATCTTCTAAACAGTAAGGCAATATTATCAACTACAAAAGTAAACTTTAAACAAATTAAAGACAATGGTGCTCCAGAACATCTAACTGAACTTTTCAACAACTTGTTATGTGCTACTGAATAGTAATTTATACTAAGCAAAGGAAATAACCTAATCAACAAAATACTTATCTATCTGAGCTAACTCCCCTCGAGTGGCCAGCTCGCGGGCTACTACTTCATCCTTAACTCACATAAGCTACAAATGTTCAAATCCTCTTATGGCATCCAATCTCCATCGTTGCATTCAACAGTTACCAATTAACAGAAACTAGATAACTCATCGCAACAGTGATTTGTAAATTCATGTAAACAACATAACGATACTTTTTCTCTATCTGTTTTATTACTTGTGAAATTACAGATTTATAGATAACTTTCTAACTAGATCCTAAATTTACGATGGCATGGATAGCCATTGAAAAATTCTCCCTTAACTTAAAACTAACTTGATGTCTTTAAAGCTTCTTAAAACATGCAGAAGGCTCGAGAAGAGCCATAAAGTTTTAAACAACCGAATTAAAAGAACAAAGACTGAATCTTCAGCGCATCATCCAAGCTTCAAGGAGTGGGTTCACAACATTAGTTTGAGGCACGTGTTGGCTTTACAACAACTGCATGATGACTTGTTAATCCCTATAACAACACTCAAATCAACCCATTAAACCTGCTTTGGACAACTTTCCTCAATTGATTAAAATAAAGAAAGAAAGCATAATTTTTCTGAAAATAAGTAATTACTTCTTCTAAAGTTTAATAAATTGGTACATGCTTAGGATTGAATTAGCAAGAATGAGCTTTCAAAATTCTATTATGATGAGGTTATTTTCACCTCATCAACCCAGAAGCAAGCCCTCAAATACAAAAGTGAAAACATTCTACCCCGCTTTTCCCTGCAGTTACACCTGTTGCCACCACAATTTCATCATCATCTTCTTCAGTTGAGTCTGAATCCCCTAGGCAAGTTAGAAAGAGGAAAACTGCAGAAGAACCTCCTATGTCTGCTACATTACCTAAAAGAGATTCAACAAGGAAACAGAGTAAAACTACCTCAACCTCCATCCAACCAGAAATTATAGTCATTTCAGAGGAGTCTAAGGAGATTAGTCATGAGGATTCTTAGAGTGTATCTGAGAATGTTCCACACAGTTCCTCTGTTATTCTTGAGTAATTACAAATTAAAACAGAGGAAGTTGAGGAAGTACAACATGGTTGTAGTGATGAAAGGAGGATGCCAAGTCTTAATGATTTGGCTGATGCAGTTGAGAAAATTTCAGGAGAAGCACAATCTCCTCCTGAGTAGCAAGAGGAAGAACAACCTGAACAAACTGAAATATTCAATGAAACACCATTACCCTTTGAACCTTGTCATGCATTGGTTGTGTATAAAAGAACATTACTGATTGAGTATTTAGAATATCTTAAAATTACCTAGAGGCCTGTTACACTTCAGACTTTGAGTTTCCGCCATCTAGCTAAAACTAAAATGCAACAAAGTCTGTGGGAAGAGGAGAAGAAGAAATTAAAAAAGGAAATTGAAAGCCAAAAACAAGAAATCTAGGAAATAAAGGAGAAAATGAATGAAATGATGAAAGTAGCTAGAAAAATAATGGAATGTAGACCACCACCTAGGGTGTATGCAATGTGCCTTAAGGAGCAATTTTTGCGGTTCTAATTAATGAGAATTTCCAAAAATCTGGACCCTCACATTCATTTTGCTAAAGATTCTTATGATGCATATCAGACAACACCCAATTGGCTAAGAAATTCTTTATGTGAATTTTATTTGCATGGTTTGTTAATCCCTTTTGAAACAGAATGAAATCCACTTCTCTACATTCGTGACATTCATCTGAGGTCACTTATGTCTTGGGTGACTAATGAAATTAACTATGGGAAGCAATTAGAGGATTATGAGGAAGCTAAAAGGAAAGAACCTATTCCCCTGCGACCAAAAAGCTCAGATCCTCAAACAATTCTGAGAACTTGGTTCACTGTTGCATATGGATTCTATGATCCTACGGCAAGAATAAAAATATTTGATCTCAGAAAGTAGGTATATCATGAGTTTAAAGGCCAACCATATTTGTTTTGGAAGCTTTCATCTTCCAGAATCAAAACAAGATGGGAGAGACTGACAATTGGTCTGAGAAAATCTGAGCTGCATAGCCCTCTGAATTTTAGAGTAGCCATCAGAAGGTCAGAAAGGTATATACAACTGGGTCTCTATAAAAGGTTTGAATTATGGTGGCCATTAAAATTTTGACCTCCTGTTTTGATGTGGCCACTGTACCCTTATTTGGCTACAAATGTTAATGAAGACACATAAGCTCGTAGGTATGAAAGATGGCAGAATTACAGAGGCTTTAAAGTTTGGAACTTCAATGCAAGGCCATGCTACTCCTACCGATTTCAGGGAAACAACTAGGAAGATTAATGTTGGAGGACCAGCATTAGGATAAGTAGGGGGCAAATGATGACCCCAAAATATGCTCATAATTTGAATATCATGATGTATTTTTTTATACCCTTACTCTTTTGTTAATGATTATTTTAAACTCTTTGATTATAATTTTTTTTATCTAAAATCGGGTAGTATCCTGTGGCAATGCATTCATATATTCCTGCAGCTTAATATCTCTATATGTCTATATTCATTGCCCTGTTTAACCTCCCAATTGATTGATATGATGCATGTAGTTTTTGGATAAATGAGATGGATTTAATGTGTGTGATTAATGAATGAGTATCGTGTTATTATATGCATGCTTTCTTTTGCCTCTGTCGCCATGTGTTTCATAGGTTGTTGAAGTTAGCATGAACGAGTCAATACATAGTAGATCTCGGCCCTGCAGTAAAGTCCATTTCCACCACGACATCGAGGAATTTGTTCCAACGAAGACTCTCTGTCTGGGTCGTTGAGAGGAAATCTAAATGGTCATCAATCTAGGAAGAGTGGAATGCTAGATTCTCTCTGAATAGGTTGAACATATATGCTTTCATTTATGGGAAGTTTGTTCCTCGGTATTAGGAATCATTTATCTCCACATCTTTCTCTATTAAGTTAGTTAGTTAGTTTCTTTTCTATAAATAAGTGTTCCTCCTGTGTGAGTGAACAAGTAGAAGAGAGAAAATATTAGATTGGATAAGATTAGACTAGATTAGAGACAAGAGAACATAACCAAGTATGTTCGAGTTAGTATTATAATGAGAAATAAAGTTTTGTGTTAGTTTTCTTACAAGCAGAATGACCATGTCTATGATTCCAAGTTTATGAATAAAAGCTTATGAAGTTTTGAGTTCAATTCTTGCATAAATTGGTTGATGCTTGCTAAGGGGCCCACTTAGTAAGTATATGTAGTTATTTGTTTATTTCCTATTGTTTATCAATTATAATTTCATTTTAGGAAGTTTTAGTGCAAACTCAGTCTTATATTGTTCCTGCAACATAAGGAATCCATCCCTATGTCTGTTCCTACAGCATAAGACTAGTTCATGGTTTGTTTCTCAGTAATAGTTGTCACGATTTCTACTTTAATTAAGTTATGCTTAAGTTGAGAAGACTTTTCCTTACGTTCCTACATTAGAATTATAATTCCTTTCAAGCATTTATTTCTAGTAAATTGTGGCTAAAATTGGTTCTCAGTGCACATACAGTGCCACTCCATTTCAAGTATACGTTCCCTGGTTTGACAAAGTAAATGAACGACCATAAGAAGATGTTAGTCACTTGCTGGAATGTCCAATTCCCACGTTAGGATTTTCCATGACTTTTATATCCTTTTGTGGGCGACAACCAATAGGTATTAATATCAAGCAAGCTCATATTGATGCCTTGCTTGATGACTATTTTGAAGGAGGTGGAAATTTATTATATGTGGGAATCCTCTTGTCTTGTGGCTCCACATTTTGATTGAATTTTGAATTTTGAATATTTTCTTTGCTTGATCCATTTTAATTTCATTTGTCCACTTGGATTTTTGTACTCAATGGCCTTTGACATTTTATTTTGGACTTTAGACTTGTAAGACTTTTGTTTTTGTTGGTTCTAAATGGAAGGCTTATTCATGTTCAAATGACGGTTTATGGTGTGGATGGAAGGGGTGTTGGAAACAACCTTATGACAAGGACTACTCATGACATCCATTTTGATGTTTGTATTAGATAAAGTTTCCCCCAATATCGAGGAGGTATCATTAACATCATTAGATTTGCCGATTGAGGAATAGCCAAGACCTTGATGTCTGTAATTTGACTGAAGTTGTATTGGTTCGCGAATGCCTTGCTCATGTATGCCTAGTCCTTTGCCTTGATATTGCATGCTTTGACAAAGTCTGTTGGTAATGGGGTATTTGTCATTTTTGAAGCAAGATGCCAACACATCATTATTTACATGAACACCATTACTTGGAATATTCTCATCTATAATAAAGTCTACTTTGACAAAGACATATGATCGTAGTTGATAAGGTGTCGTAGCTTCATTGACATGTTGGCTAGAGACTTGATTAACACCTGTGGTCCGATTTTGTGACATATCAAATTCAGATGATTCTATCGGTGCTTCCAAGTTGATGTCGAAACCGTCTTCATGGTCATTGTTATAGAGCCCACTGAATTCAGTTATAGCTTGATCATTTGCAAATATGTCTAGAATAGTAGCCTCTTGTTCTATAAGAAGATCATCTATGTGTCCCATGGAGGCAATTGTCTCATTTTGGAAAGTGTTGATAGTCAGAGCCTGGATAAGGTCGTCAAGTGTTTGGTCTTGAATGGCATAAAGGTCGAGGAGTGGATAATTTTGGACTTCAATAGTAGTGTCTTGGTTAAAGATGGATTTTTCTTGGATGATATGATTTAGACTGGAAGCTTTGTTGAGGATAGGTGTATTTTGGATGTCATTGTTATTTAGGAGGATTTCTTGAATGGATTGAAGGATGGGGTCATGGGATGGACTACCTTGATCTTTAAATGAAGGTGGTGTTATGATGGCATGCCTTGGGTTTTCATTTTGACATGTATCCTCAAATGTAGACAATGGAATGTGACCTTGGACCAAGATAGAATTAGCATGAATAGATGTATGTTGAGATGGAGCGTCTTGGAATGGATTGGTATATGATGGACTAGGATTGGATGTGGGTAAAGTACTAGGATTGGATGTGGGTAAAGGACTAGGATAGGACGTGGATAACAAACTAGTATAGGATGAAGGACTAGGATAGGACGTGGAGGCTTGAATTGGATTGATAAGTGAAGGATTGTGATGGGATGTGGAAACTTGTAAGGGGTAAATGGATGGTTGGATAGGAGAGGATGTGGAGACTTGTAAGGAATAAGTGGACGAAGGACTAGGATAGGATGAGGAGACTTGGAAGGGATGAGTGTATGAAGGACTAGGATTGATGGATGGTTGATTTCTCTTGTCAAGGTTAGGGTGAGTATGAATAATGGTGTTAAGAAACTCTTGGTAGTTAGAGTCGATGGATGGAGGACTAGGAATTATGAATTGTTGGTAAGATGGATATTTGGGTGGTTGACTATGGGTTGTGGCAAATTTGTATTTGGATTGGAGGTACAGTCTTTTGAAGTCCATGGCTAGTTGGGCTTGACCATTACAGATAAATTGGCATTCAATTCGACTAGTAAGCATGTAATAGTGACTTGAAGACATGATGGTGAGGTTTAATGCAAAGATATGACCTTAGGCAGTTACCATTTTACAAAAGGAAATTGCGTCACAGAAAGGCAAATGCATCGATTAAGGAATCAAATACGGTGAAAAATGGCACATGCGTTGCAACAGGTTGACAATGTTCGGTCTCTTGGCAAATTTTGGAGATTATTTTAATTTGAAGGATTGTTTCTAGGTATGTGAAATGGTGTTTGTTTGTTGAATGTCTTACAAAACACTTGGCAAACACAATATTTTTTTTGAAACATGCACAAAGAAGACAAGTACAACCCTATGGTTTACAAGGACTGTATTCTTTGGATTCCATGCAGATTTTACTCCAACCACACTTATTCTTATTGGGTGACTTAGAAGCTTGGCCACATAGGATCCCCCTTACATTGCACTCAATTCTCAGGTCAACGAAGCTTCAAGCTTCAAGCTCCCATGAATCTCCCATGGCAAGCTTTTCACCTCTATTAAGAACTGCGAGAATGTGGATGCCTTGGCAACAACCGTTGTTGCACCAAAGAATAGATAAAGGTTTTTGGCTTGCTATAAAAAGGGTTATAGTACGAGCATTCCATTCATGGGGGACCATCCATGCAGCAAGAGACCATTGTTGCCCTTCTTGTCGGAACAATCCTCGTGATACTTGAACTCTCCTCAAGTACCCACACTTATATACCGGTTGGAAGTCACTTGGATTTAGCATGTTATCGGTTGGGTGATTCCTTGGGGTGATTACTTTTTCCCACCAAGCAGGCCCTCTAAGGATAAAACAATAGAAAAAGATGGGTTTGGTTTTTTGATCACCTAGTTTACACAAGGTGAGAGCATAATCACCTACCACCTTCAAGCACAGTCAAGCAAAGTTCTTTAACCTTCTAACTAAATCTAAGTGAGACAAGAAAATTTTATTTTTAAAGCACCAATGGAAGTGTTTTCTAATCTAAAGCAAGCACAAATGGTTTCAAAATAAAAATCCTTGGACAATCGAACCTACAAAACCACTTGTTAGTAGTCTTGGACCCACAAAAATTTAGAGCCACATGCAGGTGAATGCGTCGCAACAGAGCCTTTTTTTTTACTTGATCCAATTTGTCCTTTGAAGTGTTTATTTTTCTTCACATTCACAAAACCAACAACAAAGCCAAAACCCTAACAAGATAATTGATCGCTAATATAAGAGGGTTAGCTAGTCAAGACAAATTTGATTTTTGGAAAAAAAAAATTAGATCAAAAATAAAAACACAGAGAATAGACCCTTACTGAAATTTCAAGAGCTTTCCAAAAATATAACGAAATCCGAAAAATGTGTTGTTTTACACCCAAAATTATTTTTTATGAAAAATCATAAAAAAATCAAACTAGGTCCGAAAATTCTGATTTTTGGATTGAAGGCACTTGACATCATCTCAAATCTGCATAATTTTTTTGGTGAAAATATTTGTAACTGTTTGTGAGATAAAAACAAATCTTTGTAAAACCCTAGTTTTAAAAGATCTATTTATTGTCTAATTATTTTTCATCCAAATTAAAAACATAAAGAACAAACCCCTATTAGAATTTAGAGAGCTTTCCAAAAATATAACAATATTTGAAAAATTCGCTAATTTTCTCTCAAAATTGATTTTTCATGAAAAATAACAAAAAAAGTATAGAAAATTAAAAATATCTCCAAAAAATCTGATTTTCAGATTTGAAGCTTTTGATATTATCTCCAACCTACAAAAAATAATTGTGAGAAAATATGCAGCTATTTGAGAGATATGGTCAAATCTTTGAAAACTAGGGTTTTGTCCCAAAATGATGCAAAACTTGCAACAAAAAGCTAACAAAACCTACAACAAAAAGGATCCAACTCCAAAATTTCTCAAAATTTGTTAAAAATTTTTGGGGTCACCAATGTAATTAGGGCTAAAATATTAAGGTTAATGCAATAAAGCATATAAATCAAACCCTAATAAATAATGAAGCACAAATGAGCATAAAGACATAAATCATAAAACAATATTACCAAATCTTCATGCCACCATTGATTCACCTCCATTGCACTTCTTTATTTTTCTTGAATATGATAATTTCCCTAAGATTTGAGTGCGCAATAATAAACCTATGGCAAGTGAGTAGCAAAATATTGAAGATTGTTGTCTCACACTAGCAACATATACTTGCATAATATGTGTAGATTTGTCCCAATGACAATGGCAAGGGTAAGGTCTTTTATAGAAAAGACGAATTTCAACGAATGGTTGAGATTGGATGCCAATAAGATGTTTTAATCAATGGCCAAGATTGAAATTTGTAGTATGGACTAGGGTTAGGGCTAAATTAGGGAAAATGATAAGGATGAAGGGTTAAGATTGAATTATGAGATAATTCAATCAAGGGCTAAGATTAAATGAGATGTCAAGAGATAAGATTTGATGTTGAAGATAATATTGGCACGAATAAAGAGGTGATAGGAGAAATTAAATAATAAAAATTATTTAATTTAGGTGGCCAATGAATAATTAAATAATAAAGATATATTTAATTATAGAGGAATGTGACAAAAGGAATCATTTTGAATTAAATAATGATTTAATTCAAAATTCAAGAGAGTGGACCAAATTAAATAATTATTTAATTTAGGAGAGAAAAGGTTGATGAATAATTAAAAATAATTATTTAATTATAGTGGAAAGTGGACAAAAATTAAATAAATAAGAATTTGTTTAATTTTAGAAAGAAAGGGACTTAATTAGTGATGTAATTAAATAAATAAAATTAATTTGATTAATCAAGGAGGAATAAAGATTAAAAAAAATGAACTAATTAAATAATTAAAATTATTTAATTAATAGAAGAATTATGACTTTAGAAAATAATTAAATAATTAAAATTATTTAATTATCAAAGACAAAAGGGGAAATGATGGAGAATTTAGAAATCATAAGCCTAGGATAATTTTTAGTGTCTACACCTTGAATTTATCTATTTATTTCTTCTTTCTCCTTTGGGCTCATTCAGTAGGTTGCCTTATTTGGTAAGCTTGCTCTCGATATAAAATCCATGCAATGAATCACACTCCTCATAGGTGGTAATTCATTTGGTAAGTCTTTCATCAAGATGTCATTATAATCCTATAGTATTTCCTAATTTTATTCTATTGTCCCAACTTCATTTGGATGAGAATCCAAGGAATAACACATATCTTCCACTTGAATCTCTTTCAAAAAAATAAATCTAGGTACTACACACACTCTAGTGTCACTGACCAACTCCCTTTATTTTTCTTTCACTGGTGTCATAACATATTTTCTTGCACCTTTGGTTATTGTGTAAGTGTTTTCTTCATCGTCATGTATAACTTTTTGATCATACTGCCATGGTCTACCCAAAAGAATGTGACAAGTATCCATAGGCATCACATCACATAATCTCATCACTATAATTACTAATATGAAAACTCACCAAATATTGTTCATTCACTAGGAGTTGATGACCCTTTTGCAACCACGCAACCTTATAGGGGTTTGGATGCTTCGTCTTCTCCAAACTTAGATTTTCTATCATTTCTTGAGACACCAAATTACCCATGCTACCGTCGTCCACAATCACAATGCAACACTGCCCTTTTGTTTTGCAAATGGTTTTAAACAAACACCTTTATATGGGTTCTTATTGCTTCTTTATTGGCTTTAAGAGCACTTTTCTCAATATAAGAGCTTCTCCATCCTCAAGGTCTACTAGTTCATTCTCTTCTTCAACCTCTACAATAAAGGTTCTCCCAATCTTACTCTTCCCATCCTCTTGTTGTACTTGAGGGCATTTAAATGCCTTATGACCAACCTCTTCATAATTAAAGAAAACCCCTGAAAATCCTCTTCCCCTTCCATAATCTCCCCTTCCTCTTGAAGTTTCACCTCTTCCTCTAAATGAATCTCCTCTTCCTCTCACATTGGCACCATAGTTTGTTTGTGATCAACATGTCTCACCCTCCTTAGATGGTTGTCCTCATCCAGCGTTTGGTTTTCCTCTACCTCTAAGAGGTTTTCCTCTCCCTCTAAGATTATTTTGTTGCCTTCTTGCTATCTTCTGTTCATGACTAGACTCAACTCATCTTGGATTGAGATTCGTAGGGAATTTACATACCTTTCTACCCGTTCTTCATTATCCTCAACATGTTCAACTCAAATATTTAGCTGGTAGAACTCCTCGTTGTACTCCTGACACTTACTTCTTTTTGTTTCAGATCCCACGACTTCTTGAATAAATTAATATTGTAATCTACTGGTAAGAATTCAACCTTTGATTTGGCCACCACTTTATGATCCCATGATTCAATCTTTTCCTTACCCTTTCTCTACCTTTCAATTTGCAATTGATTCCACCATAGGGATGCATGTCCTTTCAACCTTGTGCAAGCATACTCCACCTTCCTATTATCTTCGGTGGTCTTCAAGTCGCAATCAATGAGTTCTTCAGGATTTAGGATTCCACTATAGCTTGATGATTCCATCCTTGGCTTAATACCCAACTTGGATAGTACTTGCAGAAATATCTCTTCCCGTGCATCTCCTCTTTCCACTTCTATAACTTCTTCCTTGTCTTCACTAACATCCTCCACACGAACCTCTCTTTGTTGTGAGTCTTCTATGACCTTCACGCACATTGTTATTCCTCTCAAAATCTCCATAACAATAGTATTATCTTCTCCTCATGGTTCTCTCCCTCTCCCACATCCTCTGTATGTCATGGCTTTTTCTCCTCTTCCTCAACCCACTCCGATACCAAATGGTGTAGCTCAACAATCGAGAATCCATAGGATTATCAAAAATCAACTTTGTATTTAAAAATAATAATTAAATAGAGAACACAAGAGATAATAAATCTAAAATTTTATTCATTCTAGAATACTTGTATCCATAATCTATTACAAAGCTTCCACATTCTCCAACTATGTCATTCCAGCAACACTCACCTACAGGAAAACACAAGCAAACTTCATATTTTTTAGAAACACCTAGAAGAAAAAAATTCAGATTATTACTCTCTATGAGCAGTAAAAAGCAGTAGCAACACACTTCCATTGACATCAAATCCTATCCTCTCCAAAATAATTCTCATTTTGACACCTTCCAGGCATCCATTTTCCTATCCAAAAGCTCCCAGGCAACTTGGGTATGGGATTTCCTCTCTCCTGCCAGTCAAAACTTATGAACCTTCATTATTCCATCTTGGGTGTGGGTATTCCTTTCCCAACATGTGCCTTTAATGTGCAATTCAAAAAAAGGCCATATGGATAACATCGAGGATCTTCAAGGGAGCCCTCCCAAAGATGATAGTTTTCTTCATGTTCTATTAATAGAATATTAGTTATATGGGATGCTCAAATTTTGGACTAACCAATAAAACATGATATAAATGGAAATATTATTTTATTGGCTAAATGCATGATAGCATCTAGAAGTTATGATGGAGCTTTTACATTTGGCATCTTAGATCAACTATGGGAAACTCTTATGTGTATAATCATGCATATCATAAAAATTCAATTACATATATTGAATAAATTTGTCAAGAAGCTTTGAATCTCATAGTATCATCAATTGACAATAAATTAATGATACGAGACCTTAAATTATAGAATGATAAGGAAAAATAAACATAATTTAAATTAAAAAAAAATAAAAATGTTGATTCCCATGAAAATATACCTTCACACCCACTTTCTTTCATCAAGGTCAAAAGAGTATCAATGAAGTGCATTGGCATGCTCAAATCCTAAGAATCCTCATGTCTACTATTGTTGATGGGTTTATTGTTTTAAAATAATCACATACACTAAAATATATTGCACAATAATGACATAATTCTCAATAAGTATCTAGATACTTGGAAATAAATTTTTATTAAGTTAGGTTCAAGTAAATATGGATGCATTGGTTGCATTGGGCCTACTTTGATTAAAGTGTCCTAAATGCAATAATAATTATATATTTATATATATTCTTGCATGAATTTGACTCACAACATTCTTGTATCTTGATCTCATCATCATTTATACTTTTTCTTTTAATCTTGATTCATAGGTTCCCCATTTGTCGCCTTTGATCAAATTTGTTAGTATGGACTTGATTTCTAAGTCATTTTTGTAGTCATGGATTTGAATCTTGAACTTTTAAATTTAATTCAAAATAAATCTTGTTAATTTCCTTCTACTAGCTATGATATAGCCCACATTTGTGATGATTTTTGTGTTTGGTAGTTGTTTTTAAATATATAAGTTCATCTATTATTTAAATATCATCTAGGAGCATAGTAAGGTGGGTTATTCAAATGAATTATCATAGATAATCTATGAGAGAGTTATAGTAGCATTAATAGATGATCACATTAACACACACCATCCAATGCCCATTACATATTTGATTGTTGTCTTTGATCCTTCACTTAGCGTCATACATTTGACCCATTATTGCTTGGTCAAAATCCCAAATTTCCACAAAGTCAAAGCTTTTATCAATTTCTATAACACACATATTCTCCCATCTTTATCCTATTAATTTTAATAGTTTTGAAGATGGTTCCTTTAAGCAAGTTATAATTAGCCGATAGGCTACATAGAGTGTGAGATTTGAGCCCGAAACAAGCCCCACACCTGTAAACCATTGTTAAGTCATTGGAAAACAAGTTTTAGCTATTGTTTAATGGTAAACCAATTGTCGTTTAATGGTAAAAGCCTCCAAAATATTAGGTAAAAGCCTCCAAAATATCACTTATCACATAAAAACCATATAATTATTGATTTGACAACTGGATGGGAATATTTTATTTCTATTTGTAGTATTTTTTGTCAATTTGATGACAACTTTCTTTTTTAATTTGTATTGCTTTATGTTTTAAATCTATATGCAAATATTCCATAATTAGATAATACTTAATTTCATTAAGTAAAAAATCTAGATTTGTCTAAGTTTATTTCATTCTATTATTTAGCACTTATTATTAATTATGATATTGCTATCAAGATTCAATCGTGTAGTTTTATGAGTCAAACTCATTGACCCATTTTTCATGAGTAAAACTACACGGTTGAATCCTGATAGTAATATCATAATTTGACACGTTGTGGAAAATACCTCCTACTTATCACTTATTATTAATTGTTTGATCCATCCACATGCAACTTGAATTTGAGCGCATCCGTGCACAAACACATACTCTCTAACATATTAACATACATCTATTTTTCTATTGGCGTAATCCTTAAACCTTCTTTAGGTGCAAGTGCTAGTTTATAAATACATGATAAATTCTATCCATTACATTTACTTTCATTTTTATTAATTTTTATGGGGCACTTGCTACAAGAAGAATTCAAGAATGACCTATTACTTTGTATATATTCATGCCCCTTCTCTCTAAATATTTAATTTACATATTGTCTAATTGTTTAAATTTGATATGCACCCACTTAGTAGTTTATATGCACATCAAAGTGGGGGCAAAATGTAACTACAAAAAGTACATACTTATTCCTTTTTCCCTTTTATTTTGGGCCCCACTTTCATTAGAGTTTCCTAAACGCAATAATAAGTGTATACTAAAATATTATTGCATGAATTCACTCACAAATTTCTTGTACCTCAATCTCATCATTATTTATACCTAGTTTCTTTTTGTCTTGATCCCTAGATTCCCCATTTGTCACCTTTAATCAAAATTATGATTATGAACTTGACCTAAGTCACTTTTGTAGTCATGGATTTGAACCTCGAGATTTTAAATTTAAATTCAAAATGAATCGTATTTACTTCCAACTAGTAGCTATGATATAGCCCACATTTCAGGTAATTTTTGTGCTCGGTGTTTGGTTTTAAAGATATAAGTTCATCCACTCATTTAAAGATCATTTAGGAGCATGCTAACGTGGGTTATTCAAATGAATTGTCATTGAGAATCTATGAGAATATCATAGTAGAATTATTATATGATACATTAACAGACACTATCCTCAATCCATTACACACTTGTTGTATTCGATCCTTCACTTAGAACCACAAATCGACCCATTAGGGGTTTAATTGAGGAGAATGTGACCCTCACAATTTAGCAAATTCCACAAGTGTTTACAAACACCACCAATCCTCAATACAATTTCATATATTAGAAGATCAAGGTGAACAAAGTCCAACAATTCACTTTTGACCATATTAGTTCCATAAGTGTAGATATTAGGTCAGTAGGTGTGGATTTGAATTAGTTTAGTAAAGAGTTTGTTTGAGGAGTACAAGACAACATTAAAGTGAGCTTTGAAAAATTTAATTTTGTCACAAATCAAATCCTTACATCTTCAACAATAATTTTTATCATAGAACCTTGAAATAAATTTTTTAATTTAATTTTAAAATTTATTCTTTCTAATTCCAACTTATTTATCTAAATTAATTATTACTTACTTATCATCTTAATATAACTTAAATAATTTTTATAACATTTATTTTTTACCTACTCCAAACATTAAACAAAACTAATACAAAATCACCTCCCCAAATTCCATTTACTACCTACTTCCCAAACTTATGTTTTCTTTAATTTCAAAATCCACCTAACAAACATGCCCCCAACCCCACAGAAAATAATAAAATTAAATTTAAAAAAGAAAAATGCATTTTGGGGAAGGAGGAAGGCAGTTCCAACATCCCCAACGGGACACAGCACCACGTGCTCCAATTAACATAAGTTGCGGGACCCACACCCGCAGACCCACGATCGATCCCTGGCAGTATCCTCTCGTTCCTATTTGCAATAAATCACGCATAACCTATAAGCCTATAGGCCATGCCTACGTCATTCCAATTCCAAAAACATATAAACCGAAAAAAATTGGGATATATAAATAGAAAAAGCTTCAGACGAAGGGCAAATCCATTTGTTTTTGAGTAGCAGCGGAAAAATAAGGAAGGAAAACTCTCACCGCTGTTGGGACCCTGGGTTTGTTTAAGCAAAAAAAAGGAAAGAAGAGGACTTATTTAGAAATAGCTTTAATGGCGGCATTGTCGTTCTGCTGCTGAAGAAGTTGAAAAAGGTAAGACTCATTTACAACCTTTGATGAGAATTAGTCATTTGCTGTATATACGAGGAAAGAGTCGACTGATATTTGAAAAAAAAGGCGAGGGTTATTTTCTTGTATCTGGTGATGGTCGACTATTTTACGATGTATTATTTTTCTTGGTTGATTTTAAGGGATCAGTTTACTGAACAAGCATATTTGAGGCAACCCAAGGGTTGGACTTTGTGTTTTGCGTCACTTGTATAAGTGAACCCACAAACCGATTGGTCTGCGTTGCAGTATTTTTGAATAAGAAAGGCAGGGTTATCGAGTGCACAACCAATTGCCCTGATTGTTCTGCAACATTTTTAGGAAAACAGGCAGGGTTATCAAGTGCACAAACCATTTGCCCTGCTTGTTCTGCTTCATTTTTGAGAAAACAGGCAGGGTTATCGAGGTCGCAAATCAATTGTCCTGGTTGTTCTGCGATATTTTTGAAGAGGAGTGCACGAATCGATTACATTGAAATTGGAGCTCTTTGGTGAGAATTTAGTGTTTTACCTACAATTTGGAGTAGGAGATGATTATAAATAACATTACAGGGGCATATTAGCTCTTTGGTGAGAGTTGAGTATTCTGGCATATTTTAATGAGGAAATGGTTATAGATAATCCTCGACAAACTATTGTAGTTCTTTGGTGAGAGTTAAGTATTCTGCCAGATTTTAAGGAATAGATGGTTATTGATAACACGTGAAGGTATATTGTAGCTCTTTGGTGGCATTTGAATAGCCTGCGAAACCTAGGATTTGGAGGAGATAGCTTAGCATTATGCCAAATTTCAAGAGGGAGAGGGCTATAGGTAATCTTGAAGGTGTATCTTGGCTCGTTGGGTGAGAGTTAAATTTTATGTGAAAGCTGGGATTTGAAGGAGTTGGTTGAGTATTCTGTCATATTTCAAGGAGATGGTCACACACGGTGTAGCTCTTTGATGAGAGTTGAGTATTCTGAGGAATTGGAGATTGGAAAGAACTGGTTGATTATTTGGCCTTATTGAAAGAGGGAGATGGTAACAGATAAGGCATGGTAGTTCTTTAGTGAGAGTTTAGTTTTCTGGGAAATTGGAGATATGAAGGAGCTGGTTGAGTATTCTACCATATCTTGAGAAGAAGATGGTAACAGATAATTTTGAAGGTGGATCACAGCTCTTTCGTGACAGTTGAGTATACTGCGAAATCAGAGATTTGAAGGAGCTGGTTGATCAGTCCGCCAGGTTTCAAGGAGGTGGTATACATACCTCAAAGCCCTATTTTAGCTCTTGGGTGAGAGTTGAGTATTCTATGAAATCAGAGGTTTGAAGAAGTCAGTCTAACATTTGGGCAGGTTTCAAGGAGGAAATGGCTATAGATAATATTAGAGATGACTTGTGGTTCTTGATTGAGCGTTGAGTTTTCTGTGACTTATGGTTCTACAGAATACGTGGTTTGAAGGATCCATTTGGGTATTCTGCCAGATTACAAGAAGGACGTGGCTATAAATGACATTAAAAGTGTATTCTATCTCTTTTTTGAGACTGCAGTATTCCGTCAAATCCAAATTCTGAAGTAAATAGTTATAAATAATAGTCTCACGGGCCAGAGTATTCTGTGAGATTTCAAGAAAGAAATGATTATAAGCAACCTTAAAGGTGCTTTGTAGCTCTTTGGTGAGAATCTAGTATTCTACAAGATTAAATAGTAAGTTTACTTTCTGTTTTCTAAGGTGGAGGAAGGTACGCTAAGGTTAATTGAGGAGATGAATTCACCCATGGATGATATGAATCTTCTGCGCCAGGCGCAGAGGCATCATCATCTCATGGTAAGAGAAATGGGGGAGGAGATTGATCTTGAAATGGGGCCAGGGGATGATGATCCCACCTTTACTGCCCCGGCTCTTGTAGGTGGCCTCCCACAGGATCACTCAGATGATCACAAACAATTGATCCTGAGTGACCATGGGGACCTGGCTGTGAAGCTTCATCAGCACCATCAGCAGCAAGGGCTTCAGCAGCAGAGCCTCCTTCAGCAGACACAGCGAAAAAAGAAAAAGGTTTTGAATAAATTTTTGCAGTTCATATGGTTTTTAATAACTTTTTTTGGATAAAGCTGCAGTGTAGTCTGTTTATTGATTGAGGCTGTCTTAGAAAAAAGGTTCAATTATTTTAGGTTTCCTTGTTTTGATAATTGGTAATTAGTTCCTGGTTTTCAAGTAGGTCTGGAATCTACTGACATAGAATGCTGTGCTGTAAGTCAATTGTTGGCAGTAAGCTTTGAACCCATGTCTAGATGAAAATGGCAAAGGTGCCTTCCAACTCTTTTAGCAGGCTGTTGACAGATAATTGGGTCTTTCACAGAGTGTAATTAATTATAATAAACTTTCTGGATAAAACTGTATTCAATATTTATGTGTTTTTTTTTAGGATTTTAAAGTGCATATTAATAATTTCTTGGACAGAACTGTGTTGATGTTTTTAAATTGAAGATGTTGAATTGAAAAGGGTAAGGATTTTGGTTTTTAACAGCACACAGGTTAGTGATGAATCTTTTGAGTAAATCTGCATTGATGTATTGTAATTGCTCCCAGTGAAAAAGTTAAAGATTTGAGGGTTTTGCGGTGCAGACTTTTTTGTAAAAAAATTCTAGATAAAACCTTGTTGATTTGTTTTTAATTGTATATGTCACAGAAAAAGAGTTAAAAGGTTTTAGGTTTATACGGGGCATTTATTTTTACTAATTTTTTGGGATTAAATTGTGGTGATTTGATTCAATCGAGAATGTCTTTGTAATAAATGTTGTATAGAACTTTGTTCATGCTTTCAATTATCAATGTTTGGGTCTAACTTCCTGACACTTCAACAGGTTGTGAAGAAGTGGAGAGATGAGTGGGCAGATACTTATAAGTGGGCCTATGTGGATGTGTACGAAGGGACTACTAGGATTTTCTGTTCTGTTTGTAAGGAGTATGGGAGAAAACACAGAAGAAACCCCTACGGTAATGAGGGTAGCCGGAACATGCAGATGAGTGCCTTAGAGGAGCATAATAATAGTCTGCTTCACAAAGAGGCCTTGCGCCTTCAGGCTGCTAGTAAAGATAAATCCATTTCTTCCTTGGAGAGGCCAATCTATGTTAAAGGTCAGTGCCTTTACACTTTGATCTTTTATTTTAAAGAATAAAGTTCCAGTTACTTTATATCCAAAGCTACTAAAAAAAATTTGGCCCTGAAATTGAATAATGTAGAGCAACTATTGGCTGTGAATGTCATTCATGGTGCTTTAAAGAAATTGGACATCTCCGTATTCATTTAGAGCAAATATTATTAAAGATATTATGAACCAAATTTCTGGTGCTTGTATTGTGCAAAAAGGGACCTAGTGTGGTTTATAGTTTAGGTGTAATCCCCAGGTAACCGGGATCACCTGGCCTCCAGTGACCGGTGCGAAGAATTTCTCTGCAGCCGAGCTTTGAACTCAGGCGTCCTAATAAATCCAGGTTAGCCTTTGATCCACGTTATTGAAAGAACACTATAATAATATTTTCATTCCTTTGTAAGCCACCTCATATTTGTACTTTCTTGGCATTCTAGTTTCCCTGGAAAGCCTCTTCTCCATGTTTTTGGGTAAATTTGTGTGCATCCTTGGGCAAGTGCAGCATTTTCTCAATGAAGCTAGGGCTTAAATTGGCAATAAATTTGCCCAAAATACAAACAGTCTGCTGAATCTTGGCATTGCAATTCCTGGTGCACTCTAATATCACTTTAAAATATCAAAATCTCTATTTGAACAATTGGAATCAGGTTTTGACATTTGTCTCTAGTGGTCTCAAGAAATGCATGCAGTACATCTCCTTTAATTACAGAAGACAGTAGCTGCCCTTGGACATAGACTTGGTTAGGCAAATGAAAGGATCAGAGAAATGGCCAACTACAACAAATGTGAAACAAAGTTAACAAACCATAAATGAGTGTTTTTTCCCCCTTTTTTGGCCATGTTAGTCCACAGAACACATTAGAGGCCTTCTGGCACATTTGACATGCCAGACTAGAGCCATTCACAAACTTTGGGAGTCTTGCGCAGATTTGGGTGGGTCTCACACATACTTGTGAGATTTCATGGGCTTAGTCAAAGGGTTAAATGAACTTATTTTTTCAGACTTTAGATTAGTAGTATGGTCTGGTAACTTAGCTACAAAATGAGGCCTAGCACAACTGCCTATTTGTATATGTCACCATTCTCGTAATGCGCCATTTTAGGATGATCATATTCCAGATTTTTTTATTACATATCAAACATATTATTAATACAGAGGTTGCTTATCTTGAAACTGATAAGGACATGCAACTTTTCAAACATCTTTGTAATTTGGACTATCCATTCGATTTCAGATAAATATTACCATTATTTTCCATATGGTTAACAGCTAATGAAGAGTTGTATGCTATAATATTTGAGCAAAATCCACAGGAAAAAATGCTATCTTTTTTGCATCTCCCATTGGACTGCATTAGGATCTGAACTGGAAGCAGATCATACTTGTTTCTGGGGGGATTCAGGCAAGAACTGGTAACATAGTTTTTTAATGGTAATTTATCTAGAAGTACTGAGAAGAGAATCTTGCTTGTAAGTTCATATTAAAATGAATCCAAATTTGTCTGGAAAGGTTCCAAAATAGGCTAATGTATTTCAAGCATTTAGAGTCATAGCAATTTTAACGGTTTGTGACTATGGTGGATTCTGCATCATAATTACCTTATTATGTAGGTTCCTAGAAACCAGCTTTCAGGATATCTAGCCCATGATTGAAACCTGCAATCTTTTGTTTGATATTTTAACTTTGTGTTCTTTTTAGCCTGTTGACCTACTTTGGTCATTCATGGACATTGGTATCTTTTTTTCTCTCGAATTTTCTTTTGACAACACATCTTGAGCTCACCTTCTAAAAATTCACAGAGTTTTCATGTTGTCTTCTAATTCAATTCCTATTTAATATGGGTTTTTTAGCTAAAAAAGCACAGATTCACACATCCATCACTCTTCTTTGATCATTTCTATGATTGAGACACTAGCTGGCATACTTCAACTCTAGCAAGCTCTGTGCTGCAATAATATCTGAAGGCACATACCTGTAGGATTCTTGTAACTAACTTGTGCCACTTTGTCAAAAGATTCGGTTTTTTAACATATCCCTATCATATCCTGGCTTTATGTTGACCTTGGTTAGATGAATTTTAATGTTTGAGCTTGGTTATAAAGTTTTTGAGTGGCCTTTAAGTCATTTCAAAACTTTACAGATATTTCTTAAACACAGCCCCACTTTTCC
Source organism: Sequoiadendron giganteum (assembly GCA_007115665.2). Lineage (NCBI taxonomy): Eukaryota > Viridiplantae > Streptophyta > Pinopsida > Cupressales > Cupressaceae > Sequoiadendron > Sequoiadendron giganteum. The sequence continues at coordinate 626,622,125 of CM021109.1, forward strand.
ATTGTTTCTCAGATAAATTGTACAAAACACCCCACTTGCTTTGATATTTCGGCATCTCAAATTACCATGTTCATTGCCCATTGATGTAGTGAGATCTTAGGATCTAGCAGGTTATTAGAGAGCACTGGTACCATGTTAGTTTAGGTGGTCTGAAATAATATCAGCGATTGAAAAGGTAAATTTAGGGAAAAAAAAGTCATTTAAATAATTCTCTACATGGATTGTCTACAAGTGATATTGTCATATGAGTTGGCAGTAAGATATGTAAGAAAAATCAATAAGGTAAATGGCCAATCAAAATAAAATCCTTGGAGTGAATTGGGCAATGCATGACACCACATTTTGCTGAAAACACATTAGAAGAACAGGCAAAAGTTAATATCTGAACCAGAGGGATCAATTTAGTAACAAGAGCTAAAGCAGATTCATGGAATACGTTTCCTATTGTAGGACTAGTATGAGTAAGTTGTGTCTCTCAGTTATAGTATAAAAGTCTGTATATAATCTCTGTATGCTGGTGAAGCTTAGCTTCTATCAGCTATATTTTCAAGGGACATTTTCCTTTGGCACCTTCTTATTGGAGAAACTAAGTATGTTCTCTTAAAGTGTTAAATTATGTTCTCTTAAAGTGTCAAATTATGTTCTCTTAAAATGTTTAATTATTTTTTGACAAATACTTGTAAGGTACCTGTATTTCTTTAGTTTGGTCTTTTATATGATGAAAGCATTTTATTTTTCTACTGTTTGATGAGGTTTACGAGCCAAGAACATAATGAAGTGATTAATGTCTCATAAAAAAATTGTTTTTTTAATAAGATTTTAAACAGATATTGATACTTTTGTCTTTGAATATTGTACAATCAAAGCACTGTTGTGCAAAAGTGCTGAATCAATTGTGGAGGCTGTGATTAGAAAAGATCCTCACGAAGTGGAGTTTATACAAGCAGTACAAGAAATTGTACATTCTTTAGAGCCAGTTCTCTCCAAAACCCCACAGTAAGATCACTCAATCACATCATGCATTCTTTGATTGGTTTCGGACTTTTCTTAACTTTGGTAGAGAAAAGTTAATATAAAAAAACATTATGCATGACATGTTGACAAGCAAACCAATATTATAAGTCGAGAGTACAACAGGTCTTTGCTTGATGGTGCTAGTCTTACAGGTATGTTCATATATTGGAGCGTTTGTTAGAGCCAGAACGGGTGATTATTTTCAGAGTTCCATGGGTTGACGACAAGGGAGAGACCCATGTTAATCGAGGATTTCGTGTACAGTTCAGCCAAGCACTGGGTCCTTGCAGGGGTGGCCTTCGTTACCATCCATCCACAACACTTAGTGTTGCCAAGTTTCTAGGTCTTGAGCAGGTAATAAATAGCTTTCCTATATCAGATGCCTTAAATTCTCTTGGGAATCTATGAAAATAAATCTGAACTATCTTCTCATTTTCAGCTGACTAATTTCTTTTTGACTTATATTCACCTATGGCAGTGCTTCTATTCAAAAAACTTGAGTGTTTAAATAACTAGTTGACATTGCTAGTGATGCTAGTTCTGTGATTTACTGTGAAGAGCGACTGAAGATGCCAAAAGTCAAATTTATGGCAGCAGCATTTTATAATATTGAAATAATTCTTTAATAACTTCAGTGTTTCATTGTGCACCTAATACAAGATACTAATACTAAGAAGAATTGACTTTTGGATGAAACCTTTTGGGTCATGGTGATAAATTGTAGACTGACATGTCCCCGAAAGCAATACCATAAAGACCAAGTGTTAAAATACAAATAAATTAATAAATAAAATAAATAGCAATATTAATATTAAATATAAAATAAATATGTACCATATAAATAGAAAAATATAAAAATATGAAATTACCAAATTATTGTTATTATATTCTAGTATTAAATAACTTGATATCAAAAATAATAATAAAAAATAAAATAATTATAATTAAAGACAATCTAAAATATCATTGTTATTAATATTATTATAATTGTTAAATATCATTATCAAAACAGATATTAATATATCTGATTATGGGCATTAAATAAATAAACAAACATTAGGCAGCGATGCTCTTAAGACAGCAATCCTTAAACAAGTTAGTGCAGCAATTAAATAAACCAAAAGGAGATCTCAAAAGGCACCGTTTTAGTCTAAAGAGGCAGCGACCTAGCACGGGACACATCCAGCAAGGAAAGACATAACTCTACAAGCCATCGGGTATTTAAGGAGAGTCTACTTCAGGCAAAAAAAGACCATCGTGGCTGGAAGAATAAAAGGAGATTTCTGCAGATCAAATCACAACGAGGCTATTTGTATGAAAAGATTGTAAGATACAGATTTGTACGTGAAAGGGTGTGGATAAGATAAAGAAACATATCACATGTACAACAGCATATGAGGAGCAGAACTTGAGAGTTTATTTGCAGATATTTATGAAGAAATTGTGGGAAGATTAGATGAGAACTTAGAGACAAACTTTATAGCAGATTTGTGATCAGATTTATTGCAGATTTATAAGAGGATTAAGAGCAGATTGGTGAATAAGAATATATGAAGTTTTGAGAAGAAGAATAGAATGCAGATTTGGTGAAGAAGATAAATCATTTCATTATAATATCTGTAATCCGTTGAAGAAGCAACTAGCGGGTGGTACTTTGCGTTGAAAGTAATTTTTAATAGGATTGGGAATTTAGTAATAAATTATTGACTCTGGATCTATTGATTATCTTAATCAAGAAGGCTCAAGACAAAACTTTTAGATAAATCAAAAAGGGACATTACATAGACTCTGTTCCAAAAAGTTTAGTTTCATGTTATTGATGGTAGCTTGAAAAAATCTTAAAAGATTAACAGTACCCATTACTAATTTCTTAATAATTGATTTTGCCTGTAATTGTCAACATTATAATTTAGAACATTTTTAATTGAGCTGTAATGTGAAATCTTTGCTCCTACAAATTTACAAGATAAACCATGTCGCTGATTCATTGGATTGCTACTGAAATCCAACATAGATAGGCTGAAAATTAGATATGAGATACGACAACTAGCTGCCTCATACATCCAATAAGCAGATTTAGAACATGTGAATGTTTAAATATCTTCTACACACCCGTCAGAATTTCACCTATAATAGTTACTTGCAATTCAAGTGCTTAAAGTGCTGCTCAGTACCAAAGGCCATATGTTTTGTGAAAAATACTCATGTACCATTGAAGGAAATGAGATCAAATATACACACACCTGGGACTACTCACAACACAAGAATTTAGTCTAGAGAAACCGATCAGGAGATAAAACTATCATGGAATGTGATGCCTCACGGGCTTGATGTTTAGCTCAATCCAAGTACAAAGTGGATGTAGTTCTATATCAGTGCAGCTGTGTCTTGGAATTCATTGTTGTGTCCCCATCTTTAATATGTATTTAATTGGAAATCTGGTGGATGACACACTAAAATAATAGGAAGTTAATGTGTTTTGAAAGGAGTGAACCAAATCAAAGAAAATGAACAAAATAAAGTTTAAACACATATAATATTGCAACATAAATGAAGCTTTATTGATATTGAGGGTAATTTACAATAAGTTGATTTTTAAGGAGATATTTTTATAGCTATTTTTATCAGGGATTAACAGTCTACAAATTGAAGAGGAAGCGATTTACCAAGGAAGCTAAAATACATGCGAGAAGCATTCCCCAAGGAGTTGAGGGAATTTGATGTGATATGGAACTCATGAAAACACCAAATTTGTTTTTCAGAAATACAGGAATTTTCAACATTGTTGTATTTTTGGGTCTTTGGAGCGCTCTTAGAGGCAGTTTTTTAGGGATCAAACTTTTGTGGCCAAAAAGGATGCTAAAACAATTATTTTTGTTGTAGAGCATGCGTCTATATCACTGTATCTTTATGGTGTAATTTTAATTAAAGGGTTCCACAGAAACAACAGGCTATTTTATTGGTGATCATGCTAAATCTAATAAACATAAAATTTGCTATAAAATCTTAATATTTTTTAAATTGATCATAAAACTTAATGATACATTATAAATTTATAAACTAATTAAATGCAAATTGTTTACTTCATGGGGTGTAATTCAACTTACTACAGAAGTAAACTAGAATATGCATAGAACATAGAACAGATCTATGTATTCGAAAAAACAAGATGCTTGAAATATGGAATGCTTCTATTCATTTGCAGTAAATATCAACATGTACAATAATATGGATGTTATAGCATCATCGATCACATATCATCTTCCCGACTACAGAGACTCAGTACATATAACGCGCGGCGGTGGTTGAGTAACCAATTGTCACGACGTTTCATAACCACAACTAATCACTAATCGGGACGTAGTTATATGCCATTTATTATACTTACTTATTCCCTCTACAACTATAGTTTTATTAACATAAGCAACTGACCGACTACTCTATAGCCGACTATGCTACAGCCGACTATGCTACGGCCGACTACGCTAAAGACTATGACGACTTACACAAATCTTAATAATAATTTATAAATATTAAATCTAACATTATATTGAAAATTTAAATCTTAATTAAATATTGTAGGTTTTGATTGATTCCATTGCTGTTGAAGCCTGATATGGAAACTTAGAATGCTGAAACCCTCCCTTTCTATTATGGATAAATAGACTAGTGTTGATAAACTTTGCCCCATTCACAACATATGCTCACTGTCCCATGGATAGCAATTGCCACACAACAGAACGGATCAGAAAGAGATGGAGCACACGCGGATGAAAAATAAAAACCCGTAAGAGTAGAAAAAAAAATTGTAAGCATTTGGATGGCCAAATTTGGAGGCAAATTTAGATGATTTTTTGTGCTTGTGTTCACATTTGCCAAATTTTGGGTTTCATGGATGATATTTGTTAAAGTCTGAGACAACTCATGACTACATGCAATGTCGACAATTTTTTTGCCACTTTTTGTGATAATGTGGGAAAAAATTACTAAAAGAACATTGATTGTGACTTCTTAAAATATTACAAATATTGGGGGGAAAAACACAAAACCTGGCAATTCACGAGTTTTATGAATTATCGCAATTTTTTTCTGATTTCTGCTACTATGCCTAGGGCAGGAGGGCTGTGGCTTGGCCAAACCCGAGCCATGCATAGCTGCATCCAGGGGAACCCACAAGAAAATAACTTGTTTTTAATTAAAAAATATCAAATCCACCCTATTTGACAATAAAAATGCATTTCTCAAACCTAAAACATTATTGAAAACCTAAGACTACCCTACAACATTTGCTATTGATTCATTTTAGAAACACAAGCCACAGAAACATCCAATATCATTGAAAGTTGCCATTTTTGCGTTGTTTAAGCTTGCTGGTATTTTTCAAAGGTTAATGATTGCAAAGGTGCCAAAGATGTTTGCTAAGTGGTAGAGGAATTGATATTACCCAAAGTACATTTATTGATCAATGGTAAGTATTTTTTCAAGTTCTTTTGTTTGTTTTGTATTATTTAAATAACATACTCTAGGGTTTCATTTTCAATTTTTCAATTTTTACTTATAACAACCTATTTAGAATGATTGCTGGTTTAGCTTCAGTTGTCCTTGAGGCAAATAGATAGTTCAATATAATCAAGCATCACCTCTATGGAAATTTGAAATGATGATTGAACAACTTCTAGGAGGTGGGGCTTTTTTGTGGCATTGTAGTCGATGTGGGGTTGAGAGCTTGTATAGTTGAGTGAAAACTCACCTATGTGCTATGTTTGGCCATGGAATTAAAGTTGTCAAAGGTGAAACAAGAAGGGGTTGCCAAAGGAACAAATTATGACATGTGCTAGAGAACAAGAAGAAGCTGATTCTATGAGTGAGAGAGCAAAATTAAAATCTCATCCTTAAGTGAAGATAGGATCAAGGAGGTCACCTATAAGGTCCCCTTCAATTGTGGCTGCCTCACATCTGTTCTTGGAGACATTGTCTATCGAAGAAGAAGATCCCTCTTTTTCTTCCTACAAAAGAGGCCATCAAGACCTCTAAGATGCATTCTTTGCCTTGGAGAACGACCCCAAATAGAGAAAGTGAAGTTGTTGAAGGTTATAAGAAGCATTCCAATGAATCTTCTCAGATCCAATAATGGTGGATAATGTTAAAACTAAGTTTATTAGGTTAATCTCTTCACAAGAGGAACATATAATTGTTCTCCTCAAGACAATACAAGATGAGCACTCACACATGGTAGTACCTCCATTGGCAAAATTATATGTTCCTCCAACCTCTTGCAATTAAAATTCTATAACAAGTAAGCATTTTTAATTTTTTAACATTCTCACCATTCTTTCACATTTTTAAGCTGTATAGAATTTCTTTTCAATTTCAACAAGTTTCAAACTCCTCACTAGCTAAGTGGATTGGAGTACATACTTTTGTATCCACTTACCTAAGTGCAACTAGTTGGCTGCAAACAAAAATAGAAGATTTGGTCCACATACATTCCAATTCATGCCGCTTATGACATAAGAAATTTGACTACAAGTAAGGGGCAACAAAGAATTAGGATATAATCCTTGAGTGTGCCGATTTGGATGCATCTGTTATAGAGCTTGCCACTCACATTAGATGATGACAAGGCCGCTACACATGATTTAACTAGTGGGAGTGGCACCACGGTTGCTTGTGATTCAATTGAAGTTGAACCGATTGATGACTTAGATCTAGATGCTTTCATTGACACAAAGATACAAATTTTTGATTTTATTCAGTGATTAGTATTTAGTATTTTCAAATTTTGTAATTATTGGACATATATCATATAACATTGAATTATCTTTATCACTATCAAGTATCATAGTATCAAGTATCAAATGTATATTGATTTTCAATTTTGTATAGTGTATATCTTGATTATCAAGTATCATAGGTATAATCAATCACTCAATAACAAAATATTCAAAAAACAGAAGCATACATAGATAACATCTCATAACCTGTTTTCCGTTCCTTAAAAAAAGGTACAAGGAAACCTAAACAACTGATATAACTCATAGTTGCATGGAAACCAACTGTATTATACATTTAGTTTTCTAGCCCTTTAGAAAACCGAGTCTTTCATTTCTTGGAAAGACAATTTGAATGAATTGCTTGCAATCTTCTATCTTGTTCCTATTTTTTTACTAATTCAACTAAAAATTCTAATCTTCCAAAAGCCTTCTTTAATTACAAAAGCATTTTTATCATTTAGAAGGATGAGAGGGAAGATGAGTCATGAGTGATTATCTACACTTTATTAGACTTATTTAGCTAAATAAAAGACTTTCACTTTAGTTCTTCAAAGTGAACTGCAAAATAGACTAACTCAAACCACTTTAACTTTTCCTTTGCATGTTCACATTGGCCTTGTGTGGAAGTTCCTATTTGAGCTAAAAACTCAACACAAGGTACAATAAAATCATAAGTGGTTGGAATTTATAAGTAATAATGTTGATTTTAATGATCAGACATGAAAGCAATCAGAAAATGCAACACATAAGACAATGAACACCACAGATACCCTGGGAAAACCCTCCAACCTGAGGGGAAAAACCCAGCAAATATATCTCTCATATATTTCAGATTAATAGTAGAGATCTGCTTACAACTCAGGTCCAACACAAGGCCGAATTTGATACAATGAATAATAGCACCTCTCCTAGATGCAAAGATACAATTAATATGCTTCTCCTTGACATCGGTCTGCTGCAACAGAATGATGACCTGCTGCTGCAAGACGATGATTCGCTGCTGCTACAAGATGATGTGCTGCTCAAGTATAAACTTCTTCTAGGAATGCGAATTATGACGAATCAACTTGATCCTCAAATGAATGATTATCACCTTGTATTTATACAAAACAATGAGGCTCTTCAAGAGGTCAGCCCCATTTAGAATTTATAATAATTCATCAAGTTGGCCCAGAATAAAATAAATTTGATCTCTAATAAATTAAATAGCCAAAGGCTATCATTTAATTTATTCCTTCTTATTTATTTCTGCCACTGGAAGTAAGAGGCCCGACGCTGAAACATCAACAAATAATTCCAAGGAAAACAACTTGACGTATCAAGTTTTAAAATGAACTCAAACCATGACCATCCCAAGGCGCACTCACAACGTATTCCCCAAGGGGCTCGATAAGGCAAGTTTACATCAAACATGCATTGATATTTCACTTGATTCGAGCTTGGAGGGAACAAGGTAGATGACATCATTAAGAGAGCAACTAGTGCAGTCAACTAGGTTACAATCTCTCCCATGTTGTATAGCTGCAAATCTCTCTCAAAGTCAATACACCATCAAAATCTCAAGTTACACTTGACCATCAATGCTTGACAAGAAGATTAGAATGTGAGGCCATATTTTTCTATTTTCAACTATTTGTTAAATTTGCTCAAATGAAAAACAACCTTCATTAAATTGAAGAGGTGGACAATACCTTTCCATTGTTCAAATGGGCCATTACACGAAGCTTGTCAAACCAAGATATGGCCTTTAGAAGGTTGAGCCTCAAAAGTGTTTGGAAAGATGTCTCAACCTTGCTCCTAATGTTAGGAATATAGAGAATGTAGTTTTCAAACTATGAAATGTAAAAACTCATTTTTTTGGGTTATAGAGTTAGTTTTTGGCCAAAATTAAAATTCAAGGTTGCTTGGCATTGCTTCTAGGGATGCTTTTTGCATAAATCCTTTTGAGTTCTACAATTTAAAAAAGGGGCCCCAATAGCATTTTGGATCAATTGTTATGGCCTTTGGAAGTTGGGCCTCCCATACTTGAAATATAAAAGCATTTAGGACACATGAAAGAGTTGTAAGAGGGAGTTACACTTGCTGACCAACTTATGATGTGTGTTAGTAGTTACAACACATTATAAGGTATTTTTGATTGGAGATGATAAAGCCAAAATGGAACACCCAAGTTAGTGAGTGGATTATGACGAACTAATGGCAGGTGGAAGGAATATGCTATTTTAGCATATGGACTTGTCTTGGGATTTGGGTGTTGGATTTCTAACCAGGGATTTGGACACCACATTTTAGGTGGCTTTAGCTCATGGTTTTGTAATTATCATTTGATGGTTTTGTGTATTGTTTCTTCTATTTTTAGGTGCTTGAGATGGATGTCAATATAGTTGATTTGCAGGCATTGTTATGTTGCTAGAATTTCTTTGGAGTTGTATGTTGGTGATACACCTATAAGGGCATGTCCTTGAGATTGTATTATAACTTTTGATGCTGATAATACAATTAGTTTGTGTTTTGGAGTGTAGGGTTTCTATATTGAAAGGGTTTTCCCCATGTACGCCCGTGTTATGGTATTCTTCTTTATATGTGTTTCTTATTTTTGTAATTGTAAAGATATAAAATTTGCCTATTACCGCCCTCTAAAATTAGTTTAGGAATCCTTTTCACATACCTTGCTTCCTTTCAAAAAGAACTAATTTTCTCCAAATGCAGTTCATAATTGATTACAAATTTTGTAAATTCATAGAATGAATTTGGTGGGAAGAGACTTGAGTGTGGCAAGCATCAATACATGATTCCTACGTGTAGATTGATTACTATTTTCCACTTGTTAATGTTGGTTGTATGCTGATAGAGTACCTATAAATAATATGTATTCTTGTCCAAATAACCCATCCCATGAGGTTGGGAGGTTGGATCTACAAACAAACAAAGTAGTGAAATATCAACACCTATTTGTGCATCTATTGGAAAAATGGGTAGAACACCCATTCATGTCCCGTTGAACTCAAAATGATTTTTCTTGTATGGAGTTGCCATTATAATCAAGCCTCTTGCACAATATTTGTTTTATGGTCAATAGGACTCAAATTGATTGTATAATGCAAGCCCAAAGCATTCAATTAATAAGTTCCTAGATAATTGCATGATCTGTAGTTGTGAGAGAAAATGGACAAACTGTTAACTAGGCTTTTCTTTTAAAGGTTGATCAGGTTCTAGGCATGATTAAATTGGTACACTAGGAAGACAAACTGCTCACTACATGGTAAATAAGTACACTAGGAAGACAAACTGTTCACTACATGGTAAATAAGTACACTAGGAAGACATGTTGAAGATTGAATAAGGCAATGGTTGGAGTCACTTTGTAACTCCCTTTGGGCTTTCCACTCTAATTAAAGAGTCTATTGGTCTCTTCCTTTTATGGTTTTAAGAACTCCTTTTTTTAGCTCTTTTATGTTTATTTGAAATATTTGTAATTAATTGAATAGCACATGGGCTTTTCTTTTGGCAAATTTTGCATGTTTGAATGATTTCATGGTATTTTTTTTCTTGCATAGTTTTACTTGTGGTTCATAGCTTTTGGAATAGTTCTTTTATAAATGAACTCTATCTTTGAATATTCTGTTTAATACCCACAACTTGTGACCTAGGCGGTCCAGCAAGGAAGTTTTATATCATATGTGTAGTTATGCACTAACAACTAGAGAATGTTAGAGTTAGTTATGCAATAATGTTTTATTTACTATCATTTTTAAATGAAGATTAGTACGATCAAACAACCAATAGGAAAACAAATTGCCTTGAAAAGGAACATTTTTACAAGCATGTACATAGGAAGGACACCAAAAGAAGTTTGAATGATCAAATAAGTGTTAGTTTCAAATTAGAAATGATTTGGGGAAGGCTTTTTTGACAAAGTGATTATGAGATGAAGATGGTTGGTCATCCTAAATAGTGGTGGTTACTAGTTTCTTGATTCCAACCTAGCTTCCATTGTCACAAGAGAATTCAGACTCGCTATTGACCATTCCTCTTTTAATGATAGCACTAAGAACTACACGTCCCTAACAAAGAGACCTCATCAAGGATTTATGGAGCTCCTTAAATTCATTAACAAGGCATCCTTTTAAGATCAATCATAGACACCATTGGCACTTGCACATACCAATTAGCCTCTTTTATTGCCAAGAAAATTAAACCTCTTATGGGATGAACTAATTCCCTTATCAAAGATTTGATCCAATTCGTAGATTTTATGAAGGATAAGGTAGGTGAGCACGAAATCCTTGTTAGCTTTAATGTAGTGTACTAGGGTCTCTATCAATGATGTGATTGAGGTCTTCAAGAATTTGTTAGACAATGACATTGGCTCTCCAATCAACTTTGCCTTAGATCAATTTTCATCACTTTCAAGAATGTTTGCTATGAGAAATCAAATGGAGTGGTTATAGGTTCCCCATTATCCCTAGTAATGGTTAATCTCTCTATGGAGTACTTAGATAAATCCCTCAACTCCTTCCCTTTGAAACCAAGATGGTTGAGACATTATGTAGATGACACAAATGGTGATGGTGGAAAACGTTATAGAGATGAGACAAAGCTTAGTTTCACTCTCATTTAAATAACACCATTTCCGTGACATTCATCTCCTTAGGAAATCTAATGGATCCATAGCCCAAAAAGTGTATAGAAAAGTCACTTAAACAGACGAATACCTACTTATATTGTCTTACCATCATCCTTCCCATAAAACAACTGTCATAAAACCTCTTCCTATTATTAAAATAATATTTTGATTATTATTAATGGTCAATATATTGTATTATTGTAATTTATTAGTTTAGACTAGTTTCTATTCTTTTCTTTGATCCTGTTTCTATTTTAGAAACTTTGATTTAGAAACATTTGTATTGTAATCTATAAGAGAGCGTTTGCCTCTTCTTTTTAATATATCGAAGATTTAAAATCATTTCATGGTATCAGAGCGGGTAGAGCGGGAAAGTGATTTAAAAAAAAAATCTTTGAGAGCGACTTCTTGTGTTTTTGGCGTGATTTTTTAAAGTCTGTGCGACTTCATTTTGATAAGAATTGCATTTTGTCTTTTTGATAGAAATGTCACGTTTCTCTTTTGATGTTTCTTCTTGAGTGATTTGGAGTTTATCTTTTGGGCATCGACTTTTCTCTGCATGGGATTTTCTGGGCGCCATTATTTGAAATAGCGTGAGGATTCATATTTTTTTCATGCCTGTGTTTTTTGCTAAAAACCGTGACTACTATTTGCGTCTATTCCAACGTGACGGGGGTTTCTGTAAAAAATGTGCATCGTTTTGGAGTTGTTTCTTCCCATCGACCTTTTTTTTGCACATCGCGACCTAGGTGTTTATCTTTTGCCCGCGATTGAAGGATCGCGTGAGGTTTGTTTGTGGGCTTTTGAGAAATATTCCACGCACCCTCCTACTCGTCTGGGTTTTGACCTTCTGGTGACGGGTTATGATATTGTTTGGACAAATTTTCTCAAAAACTGTGTGGATTCTTTTTCATCTTCTGGCCATCTTTTCTAAAGTTTGTTTGGAAATCATGCATCTTCTGATTTCCACACTTGTTCTGTGTGTCTTATTTGAAATCCGTGGTTACTTTGTTCAACTACTCGTGTTTTCTCTTTCTGCCAGTTATTTTGTCCTTATATTTGTGTGACCTTGGGTTTTGTGCCTTTCTTTTTTTGATAGATTTCTGCTCGAGGGGTTTTGTGCCTCTTATTTGTCAGATTTTGGTTTAAAAGATACTCTGTACAAGCCTATAACAAATGGCTTCTTTGTCGCACATTATGCTGGAGGGCAGTCAAAAGTTCAACGGCCGTAACTACAACACCTGGAAGTAGCGTTTGATGACAATTTTTGAATATTGCTTCCTTGACCAGATTATTCTGGGCTACACGACACGACCTCCAACGGTAGATAAAGATGAAGAAAAGTTTGATGAACAAAATCGGGAAGCCGTGATGCTTATTAAAGAATATGATCCTTCCAAGAAAAACATCATTGATTTGTAAAGAGCTGAAGCTATGCCTCAAGTCTCTTACCCAATTACAAATATCTAGCTCATCACAATTCAAACACTTAGTTTCTTTTCAAATAATTAAACTAAACTGGTTCAATTCATCAATTTCAATTACTATGCTATTGAATGTGAAACTGAATTAAACACAGCCATAGCGGACATACACACAAATGAGACACATAACACTGAATTTAGCTGAATAAAACCTTCAAAAAAGGGAAAACATCTAGGAAGAGTATAATATCTTGCTTCGTGCCACTATATCAAGAGTGGACAACCATTACATCACCAAATCGATACATTGGAACAACTAAATATAAATATCACTCCTTGTTGCTTCTTCATACCTGCTCTATCTTGATACTAGCAAAATCTTTGCCTTAACACATATGCGTATGTTTGTCAAAAGAGCTGACTCAGGGAAATTCGTCTAGCACCTTCAAATAAGTCACCTCTCACCAATATCTGCCCAATTGAAGTGCCAAAACTTCATGCTGTTCACATTCTTTTCTGCTCACACGCCTAAAATGTGAATCCACCAGTTGACAAAGTCACATTTGCCACTAGCCATTATGCATTCACCGTGGTGATTACATGTTTGTTGGGGCATTTGCACATTCAACTGCTATTGTAAAGGGTAAAATTTGTTATTAAAAGTCTCATTCAACAATCTCGGCATCAACGTTCTGGTTTAGAGCCTTTGGGGATGTTTTAGACCTCTCTTTGCACCTTCATCCAGCTGAAACCAACTGTTTTAATTTCCAACTGCCAAGGACATGGAAAATTTCACACTCAACTTGATTACTGACCTCCAATGATAACCCCAATGGTCCAGCCTTGACAATGACCCCAAAGGTCCCACCCTTGTTATTCTATTTCGTGGACCAATCATAGAGCACCCCTCTTCGATTTTGGTGTCTATAGATGGCGATCTTTACATTAAGGGAACTGGTGGATCCACTCACACTAGGATCAATGGACGCATTGCTGACATTAGACATGAGTGTGTCAATAAATCTGCTCTTGTGGAGCATTCTTTTAAAACTAGGAAACGTATCCATTTAGACTCAATCACTGCCCTAGTGAGAGACGATAACTATTGGAAAAGAATGCTTAGGGTAGTGGTTGAAATTGACAAATACCCTCTCAACCTGAATAGAGAGGAAGGTTGGGGGCTGAGTCACTCATGGCAACCCATTGTTGACACTCTTAAACTAAGGGTTTTTATCTCTAGGTCTCATTCCTTATCATTTTACTAGGTTATAATCCTTGTTATATGAAATCCTTATCATATTACTAGGTCATAGTCCTATTTATATTGACCCTTTCATCTTGTTTAGTATTTGTAGTCAGTATATTTAATTAGAACTTCACTTTCTTAAGAGCCTTTATATATTAGTTTTTAATTTTTCTTGGATTGAATTAATTTCCAAATATAAATATTTCATTGAATATATTATTGCTAGGTATATTCATAAACTTACAATTATTATACTGGTTAGTTTATGATTTTATTTTTACTTTTAGAGTTAAGAATGTTGAAGGTTTGACAATTAAATTTTTTAAAGACATCAGATTTCCATAATCTATAATATTGATCACATGTAATTTCTGGATTTGATTTAAAGACCTTGGTTGGGATGATAGAGAGCTAAGGAGGCAAAAAATAAATTTTACACAGTCAAATCCAGAAATTACATGTGCTTAATTAAATTCTTTGCTAACTCATCACCCCCTACTCCCTTCCCTTTGGTTTCTGTGTCACAATGGGCATCTCTTGATCACTTTATATTGAGTTTTTCTGTAATCTTTCCATCATTTTTCTCATTTTGATGATGGATCATGAAGTGTGATCCAAAACGTTAATGAGATCAAAATACATGCAGTTTTTTTAGAAGCTCTGCATTTCAATCCAATGGACTATGAAATTTTCATGTACATTAAATTTATGATAGAGTAATTGATTTAATGCAAAAGAAGCCAGCAATTGCTGCATTGGGAAAGTAGTACAATTGAAAAACAAGAAACAAAGATTGCTTGAAGAAGTATGTACAAGATTTATGTGGATTCTTTGTTTGTAATTTGTGTATTCTATTAATTTTACCAACCATTCTTCTAGGGAAGTTCTAGATGATCAACTGACTAAACTCTTTTAATTATTTTTTCATTGGTGCAAGAAAATACCATATTTTTATTAACTTTCACCGCAATTGTGGCATTTCTCTTAACTAAGACTTTTTTGTCAACAGACTTTTAAAAATGCTCTCTCACGATACAGATTTGGTGGTGCTGCGGGGGGTAGTGACTTTGATCCAAAAGGCAAAAGTGACAATGAGGTTGGAATTGAAATTGTTTGTGGAAACAGCACATTCTTTGGCTTTGTATATAAGTTATAATGATTTGTAGAATGTTGGATACTTAGTGCTTTTTCTTTTATTTCATTTTAGAGGTTTGGATACTTTGTGCATTTAGTTTTATCTCATTTTAGAGTGTATATAATGATGCCAACCAGGTAATGCGATTTTGTCAAAGCTTCATGGAAGAGATTTACCGTCATCTTGGTCCTAGTCAGGTAATAATTAAAATCCCTATGTTGTACACATGTTTATTTTGCTGAATAAACAATATGATGCACATATTAAACTTTGCATAACATTCCCTGCTATTATAGGATCTGCCTTCTGAGGACATGGGTGTTGGTCCTAGGGAAATGAATTACCTCTTTGGTCAGTACCGGCGTCTGGCTGGTCAATTTCAGGTATATATTCCTGTTCCAGACTTGTATATAGAGATGAGAGTATCTACTGTTGGTTTCTTCGTCAATTTTTTGCATTTTTTAAATTGTTTTCTCCTTTTGACTTTGACCAGTGCCCAATGGAACCCTAAAAGAAGTACCATTGTATACTGATATGAGTTATAACTTGCAATTCATGGCTACTCTGTTAATCTAAAATTAACAAACATAAATCAATAACAGTGATAGACTGATTGCCCACAACACCCAACAAACAAAGCCTTAGGCCACAAGGTTTGAATGCAAATCTCTGGCTAAGGCTTACCAAGATATATTGTATGGCTTAAAGGGACAAAGCAAAGCAATACTAGCAGCCTATTTTCTGACATCACGAGTTGATACATTTATCTGAGACCTCCTGCAAGTAGGCTATTGATCAGTGTCATTCATGTGCTGGTATAAATCCTTTCCCGTTATCACAACAACTTGGAGGTTTAGATATTATGGTTACAACTACTTTTTTGGAAATTTTATAACAGCTGATGATGTTTATCTATTCTAAGAGAATTTAAGACAAATGTGAATTAGATATTGATGATTTAGATAATCCATTTGATGATTAAAAGTGTTGTAATATTGAACTTGAAGTTTGAATGATGAATATTTATCATGCATGTTTTAAATGACATTCGAGTTTATGGTGGTTTTGTTGTTTATATGATGTTATGCGATATTCTAATCCTAATCCATGCTTCTAGGCTGCATATATATATATATATATATATATATATTTGGTTTTTACTTGTTTTTTGTACTAACGAACCCAAACCCCCAATTTTTTTTTAACCGAACCCGCGAACCTGAATCCGAACCAGTACCAGAACCGGCAACTTAGTTTTTGACCATTCACTGCTTTCTTTACACTCATACCATCCAAATTTCCACTTGTATCAAACCACTCTCTATAATTTCCTGAATTTTGAATGGTCCCTTCTTTTGCTTCTTGTCATCTCCTTCTACTTGTTATCTTCATTAATCTCCATGATTTCACAAAAAATACAATTAGGCTGAAATACTTCATAGTCCTCCATTTTCCAATGGAACAAACCGTTAAGGTACCTTGTTTCATTTTTAGAGATTGGATGCAGCTCCAAGATTCCTTTTGTGTTTGGCTCCTTGGTGTCTTGGTCACTCATCTTTGGCCACCGTTCTCTAGAATCTGAGGAAGTTGCTTCCTCACCGTTTGATTCCTTAGATCAAATATATATTTCTGATCTTTATTTTCAATGGAGAGTATGTTCTCTTTTTAGCTATGGTTGGATTTGGCTGCTGCCAAGCAATCCTGACCCAACAATTTATCATGTGTCTTCTTATGTACTAAGATGAAAACAAAGCATTAATAAAAATGCTCAAGTTCTTATTATTGCCTTTTGCACCATGAGAATTCTAAGCACTTCTATTCTTTGTTGGTACCTTCTACCAATTGGGAATTTAGTGGCCAAATATAGGGCTTGCCTATGCTTTGCCAAGTATCTCAAGAAGCATTGTTCGTGCTTGACCCACCATCAATTATAGTATTTGTCCAGTTCTCAAAGATCTTCTTGTGTACTTGTTATTCTCATTTCCAAATGCTAAAAGGGTAGGAAAATGTACAGTTTGATCCTTCTTAGGTATAGCATTGAGTAAGCATTCTTAAGCTCAACAAACATTTTGCAATAAGTCCACTACTTTAACAATTACGGTGATTCGATGTACTTGCCTTGCAATTACTAAATCCTACTCTAGTTGGTTCATCACCAAACTTTCATGTTCATTTTAGTGGTTGCATTCATTTTCCATAGCATGCTCCACCTTGAATCTTTCTCCACAAAGTCTTTCATTTTGCGACATAGGTTTGAATATAGGACCTTCTTTTCTTGGGCTTGTGTAATGGCCAATACCTCAACTACATGAATCATGTTGATTTTCACGTTGGTTTTTTGCTTTGGACATTTGGGGTCATCATGATAATTGGGTCCACATCATCTCCAAAGTAGTCCCATACTGCTCAAAATTCTTGGATAGTCCCTTGCCAAGTGGGCCCATTCATTGCACTCTTGACATTGTATGATAGGTTGACATCTGGATTCATTTTATTCGACTGCAATCTCCCCTCCTATTATGTTGGCATACATAAAATTAATTATTCCTCTAATTGCAATAGCCACTTGGAGATGTGCTTATTATGTGGTGTCGAGGTGTAGTTTACTTCTGTCCATTGGTAAAATATAGTTGTGTATTTATATTCTTCAAATTGTATGGGGTGTTTTTAATTGAGTGGCCTATTATTGGGAAAATATTACAAAACATCTTTTTGGACAGCTAGCCGTGGTGTGTGGCTATCTATTGTGTAGTTCATACACCTTAAGTCCCTTGGCTCGTTGTTGGTTTTAATTTTGAGTTCATCATTAGCAACATGTTTCTTCTTAGAGATTGAATCATTCCTTGCTCATTGTTGTTGCAAATGAGTTGTTATCCTTTGCATTTCTTCAAGAGTGTAAAGACATTTTACATTTACTTTCAATGTCCATCACCCTATTGTATGCATCATTGTACAATGAAGGTGGCACAACTTTCATTTTCATTCGTGATGACCGCCATTTCTTCAATTTATCTATTGGTTCTTTTTCTAGTCTCTCAAGAATTTCTTTGAGCCTATGATTGCTTGCTTGTACATTCTCATGCTTCTCTTTCTAGTACTGTATATTTTAGTGACAATTTCGTTATTGTCTTGACGAAATTGAATTCTTTTTGAAAGCTTGTTGTATCTTTGCTCATGAACATTTGCCAATTAGTTTGACTTGTTCAAACCAATCAATTGTCACTTGTAGTTTGAGGAATCTCCTAGTCCTAGAAAAGACTCTTGGGACTCTCGAGTCGACTCACCAAGGAATCCTGAGTTGAGTCCTGGAGAGTCTAGGCTAGGACTCTCGAGTCTTGGCGAGTGACTCGTGCGAGTCCTAGAATTGGACTCTCGAGTCACAACTTAAGACTCTTGGCATCGCTTGGAAATAATGAGTATGAATGTTTAAAACTTGTTTTTGGTTTGTTTTTTTCATTTGAAAATTTTAAACTATGAGTATGAATGATGAAATTTCAAATATTG
The DNA here is from genome assembly GCA_007115665.2 of Sequoiadendron giganteum. Classification (NCBI taxonomy): domain Eukaryota; kingdom Viridiplantae; phylum Streptophyta; class Pinopsida; order Cupressales; family Cupressaceae; genus Sequoiadendron; species Sequoiadendron giganteum. The sequence goes on from CM021109.1 coordinate 626,640,849, forward strand.
AGTGTTTGAAGATCATATAACATGTGTAATATTTGAATTATGAGAAATTGATAATCAAATTAGGCTCTTATGTTCTTTAACTGCATTAATTTATATTTTTTTTGTAAAACTATGGTTTTCTTCTTTGTTGAGTCCTAGCTGAGTTTTTTGCCGAGTCCGTGCCGAGTTCTAAGTCTGAGTTTTCCAACTTTGGGACTCACTTCTTTGAGGGCGGCTGGAAATGAACACATCCAATGATTTTGATTAGTTTGAACATTGGTTATGCAAATGGTCACATTTCTTGCCATGCCATATTCAATCTTTAGATCCATTGCTAGTGAATCTTGGTAGCTTTTGCCATTCCACACTTAGATTGGCTGGTGGTTTCCAATATTGCTAGCTGTCCTTGATGCGACTACAGTGAGTAGAACCTTGCCCTCAAAAAGTTTGGATTTGAATGTTTGTTTGCTTTCTTGGCATTGTAGGACATGTTTGAATCCGTGACCCTTTCGGAAACTGTAGTGATTTGTACACTACAAGTATTGCCCTCAAGTTCCCTTCTTTCTGGTCCAATCCCTTGTCTTGATGTCTTTGGTTTAATTTCTTCAATTAAAAATTCTTTTGTATCTTTTCTTCTCTTGTGAAGAAGTCCTTTTGACTTTGTCACAAAATAATGACTTCCCTTGTTTAGAGCTACTTTGTTTGCTCCAATGATTTAGTTGGTTCTTCTATTGGAAATTCTGACTTGATTTGGTCAGAAAGATTAGGACTTCCTGTTCAAGGAAGGGAAAGTTGTATGGCAACCTCTACTAACTTGTCTTTTGTTAGTCATAGGTTATTCTTTGAAGTCGGTTGGATGTTTAGAATTCTTTGTTCATGATTACTAATTTGATTTGCTTCAACTTAAACTCATACTTTGCCTTTGAAAGTGCGTTGATTGATTCCTTGTATTAGCTGCTTCCCATAGTTTTCTTCAATCTTGCTATTCCTCCAGCCTAAGGGATCGTTTGGTTTCATGATCTGCACTTTAACCACATTGTGATCTTCTCCCACCTTTGTTTGGTCTTAATGGTATTAATTTTGTAGGGTACAATGTTGGTCTGCAGTTGCCTTCTCTTCTTCCAGACATCATCTTTCTTCATATTGCAATATTTTTAGTTCTTGCCAGTATCCATTCGATGCAATTTATTTTTACTTATTTAGCCAATGATCACATAGTCTATAATTAATATTTTTAATCAATAATTTCAAAAATGTCATTTATCTATTTTTCATATTGGTTCATGTTGGGAATAGTTAGTGCATAAATGAAATTATTATTTACATTTTATTACATTTTCAATGCATTAAATTCTTATGTTAAAATTTCAACTATATCAATAATGTAAGTCTTATTCAAAGATAAATTTGAGGCCCAAATTTCAACTCTATTAATGTTTTGTTATTGCTTGAATGACACTGAGCACTATTATAGCCATCATATTAGTCCTGTATTGAGAGGTGGCTAGGTAAATTAATATTGAAACTAGTTATGTTTTCAATGAAATCCTCTTCTATAAAATTGTATTGTTGACTTTTCAATTACTGATTTTTGGATAAAAAATTATATTAGATACAATTATGCTTTAGATATAATAATATTTTTTGCAAAAATTGATACGCACTTATTGAAATAGTGTGCTATTATCTAATGTCATTTTATTGCTTCAGTGCAAAAAATGACCAGCAAGAATTTAATTCATTTATCTATTTTTCATATTGGTTCATGTTGGGAATAGTTAGTGCATAAATGAAATTATTATTTACATTTTATTACATTTTCAATGCATTAAATTCTTATGTTAAAATTTCAACTATATCAATAATGTAAGTCTTATTCAAAGATAAATTTGAGGCCCAAATTTCAACTTTATTAATGTTTTGTTATTGCTTGAATGACACTGAGCACTATTATAGCCATCATATTAGTCCTGTATTGAGAGGTGGCTAGGTAAATAAATATTGAAACTAGTTATGTTTTCAATAAAATCCTCTTCTATAAAATTGTATTGTTGACTTTTCAATTACTGATTTTTGGATAAAAAATTATATTAGATACAATTATGCTTTAGATATAATAATATTTTTTGCAAAAATTGATACGCACTTATTGAAATAGTGTGCTATTATCTAATGTCATTTTATTGCTTCAGTGCAAAAAATGACCAGCAAGAATTTAATTCATATATGATTGACAAACAATTAGTACAATAGTGCACTATTTATGCAATCTAATAGCCACTAACTTTCACTCCAACTACAATTTCAACTGTCAATCATTGGTATGAACCCGATACAATATGCTCAAGCACATTGTTGATTCAAAAATTATGTTGCCATGACTTTAATTTGGAGCTGTTTAAGTTCTTAATTGGATGTATTCTAACAACTCTATTGCCCTATGTTAGTGTTTCTTAGATCAGATTAAACAATGAAAGCACTTAATAGAATTGCAACACATAAGACAATGAACACAACAAGATACCCTGGGAAAACCACCCTCTTGAGGGAGAAAAACCCAGCAAATGATCTCTTCTATAATGTAGAACAACTAGCAGAAATCTGCTTACAACTCAGGCCCAGCAATGGCCAATAAAGAATGTAATGAGGTCGCACCTCTCCTAGATACACAAGATACAAATGAATATCTTCTTCCTTGAAATCGGACTGCTGCTGCAAATGCGAATTCTGCTCTTAATGATAAATGCGAACTTGCTTGAGATGGAATTACCTTACAATGATAAAGTGACCTTGTATATATACAACATAGGCGCCTCTTCATTTAGGTCGGCCTTTACATAATAAATAATAAACAATTAACATGTCTTAAAGTCGGCTCAAGGTTAAGACAAGAATAGGCGAACTTATAAGGGTCGTCCCTTTAGCAAATAAAATGTTTGATATAAATTAAATAGCCAAGAGGCTATACATTTAATTTATTCTTTTCTTCTTGGGAAGTGCAGACCGAAGCTGTCATAACATCAACACCCTACTTGACAAAATCGATTACTATTTTACAATCTTTATCTCCACTAAATACACAAACTAATTAACGATAGGAACCATATGCCATGCGTCTCTTGTATTATTGTGTCATTGCCAATAGTTATGACCAACTTTGATTCTTTTTAAATCTTGCTCAACTTTACAAAGACAATAACGACAAATGTTTACTACTGTACAGTTACACTACGAATCGCACTAATTTACAAATAAGAATAGTAGATACTAGATAATTGCATATGAGTAACATAATAATTGCTTTGTTGAAGGTAGTGGTTTATTGCAATGAATGTAGAATAGGGAGGATCATTCACAAATTAGATACCTTCCTTGACTATGACAATTCTACTCAGAGGGCTCATTGGTTATCAATTAGATCGTGATTGTTGGTAAATGCTCATAATCATTCACTGGCAACTACCCGAAAGTTGAAAAGGAATTAACAAAGTAAGTTAGCTGAGTAACTTGTCACAAATTATAAGATCCATTTCAAGAGGATTCACCAACAATGGTACATGCAATAATGAAAAGATCATTCCCATGGCTTGTGTTACCTGCTGTAAAACTTCAACAGTTTGTGGTATACCAATGCATCTCCTAGATGCTTGCGGTAACACAAAGGCCAATGTTCCATATCCAACAAGTGTCACACATACTCCAGGAATGGCGCATAGTACTTTGTACATGATCAAACATTCTTGTCGTAACCATACCTCACTCAAATACTTTGCTATTTCTAGCACAACTTCAGTAGGGTCTAGTACACCATGGGGCCAAACCACAAGTCTAATTCTCTCATATTCTTACCACACTATTCTAAGCGTCACAATTCAGACTTCATATAGTGTAATATATGTGGCAATCCATGTGGCACCCCTGAGGCTTGCATTATACAAACTCATTTGCCAGCTCACCAAGAACCTATCAGCAAACAATTACGCTCCACAATTGTCGAGAGATGAGGATTCATATAAAGAAATGATTCCACTTACCTAGGAAATGGTTCAACTTCCTAGCGACTCTTGGTACCCATGACATGAATCTGTACAATCTATATATACATGTTTCTAACATAGCTTAGCATCAAACGATAGACTCGAATAATCAAATAGATAGATAGATAAATTAGAAGATAGCAGTCATATATCTTTCTTAAGAATATGCCATGTATAGAATGAACCCCTCATCAAAATTTTGCCAAGATTAAACCCTAAAAATTGTTTGGTAATCCTATTTGGGGATTACAAGTGTACTTCATTAAATTCCGTTTTGAGCTTAAAATATTAAGAAATATTAATAATTTAATAAGGCTGTTTGAGAGGGGATGCAGTTGTGAGCAGTCTATACAAGATAAGGAAGGTTTACTTTCTAACCACTGCTGATCGTTGTAACTTATAGCCACCAAAAGGGGATTAGAGGTGCTGAATAAGACAAAACCCAATTAGCAATAAAAACAAAAGATAAGTCAGTGGCAGCCATTTTTCCTAGCATAAGAAACAAAAGGGTATTGAAAGGTGAATTAGCAGCAATTAAGGGCAGCTGCTACCAAAAGGGTTTAATTTATATTATAAAATGAAAACTATAATTAACATTTAATTTTAATAAGATCAAAGGGCATGTGAAACGTTGTGAGTAAAAAGATATTTAAGTGAGACCGTGCAAGGAGAAGGGACATATTGATCAACCATTTTACTATCTGATTTCTATTCCTTGTGGAGCATGGAACTACAGTTCAATTAACCTAAGGATGAAACCTCTCTAGGTCTGGAATTGGAGAATGAAAACCCACAATTCCTTAAGAGTGATTTAGAAATTGCCATTGTGCTGATATTGACAAGGATTTTGAGTTAATAATATTTGCTGTTCATCAGCAAATCTGATCGCTATCTTTGAAGGAGATATTTAATTGTGCAAACTACTAGAATCATGAGTTAATGTTTGTTATATTTAAAAAAAAATGAAACGGGACATTACTTCCATATCTAGAGAGTTGGCCACTGGGCTTCAACCTAGGCTCTAGATCATTGGTATCAAAGTAATTTGTCTTCATTTTGCATGTCCTATGGAACATGATCAAATTACTTGAGCATTGGCATCAAACCTTGAGAAACATCAAACTACTTGCTGACTTATTTCAAGCTGGCCAAATCAATCCAAGAGGGAATACATGCAATGGTCAATAGCAAAATCAAATCTCATCATCAGGTGTAGCTTTTGGTAGTTGAGTCACCTCTAGGTTTCAAGTAAACATATATGTTCCTATGTTTGAGGGTATGATTAATGCTAATGTTGTAGATAATTGGATAGATTAGTTAGAATCATAATCTTCCTTGAACGACTTCTTTGATGAAGAGAAAATTAAGATAAAGTTGCTTCACATATCAAGAAGTGGCTGTAAGCCCATGGATTTTCGGAGGAAAACTAAGTAGGAGAAGAATTTGAGCCAACTATGAGCAAGCCTCAGGAGCCTTCAATGATAAATATTACCTTGAAGTTGTCTATGTTGACCATTACTCACAATTGTTGCAAGGAGATGACTAGTCAATCCAAGCATACATCAATGCCTTCCATGAGCTCTATGCAAGGTTTGACTCATTTGAGTCAAAGCAACATTGCGTTCTCAAGTCTTGTAGTGGCCTTTGACCATCCATTCAATCTAGATTGAAGTTGATTAAGGTGAAGACGATGGGAGAAGCCTATTAGTATTGGGAAACCATTGAGGAGGACTTCAAGAAGAAGGGGAAGTGGGAAGCAACCTTTGTGCCAAAGAAGACATTGCCTTTGGACAAGAACAAACCATCCAAGACTAGCAAATGGTGTGACAAACATAGGAGTTACGGTCATTCCAATGTTGAGTGCCATGCTTAGAAGAGTCTACTTAGAAAGGCCACAATGCAGGATGATGATATCAAGTGACACAAATCCCAATGTGCTAGTCAACATTGCACAAGCAACAACACTCATGCCTAACGAAATTGAAGCAAAGCGATTATTCCTTTCATAGTTGTGGGTGAAAGGGTACCCACCGGGCTTCATAGTTGATGATAGTATCATGAAGAACTCGATTTCTTTAGAAATTGTCAAGTAGCTGAATTTGCCAACCATGCCCCATTTGCAGCCTACAAATTGGGATGGTTTGGAGCTTGCAAAACCAAGGAACATATGTTACTCTCTAGTGCTGTTTTCATATGCTATTCATCCTTTTTAGAAGGAGATGGTTCGTGATGTGGTGCCAATGGAGGTTTGTAATGTGCTCTTCAGACATTCCTACATGCATAGTCACAAGTGTGTGTACAACACCAACTCTCATAGCATAGTTGTATTAGTGGGCAATAAGAGGTACTAGATTCCTGAATTAATTTCGTACACAACACACACTATACCAACTCCAAAGAAGATTGTGCGATATAGCAATGCATTCTCAACATTCCACACCTCACCTCCAATTGACAAATGACCTATTGTGGCAAAGATAGATCAAATTTTAGAAACTACGTTTACACAAAATTGTTCTATGCTTGTATACAAAGTTATTAGAAAGGGTCAACTCATAGAAGAAGCCAAATGGTTTACCATGCAACAACTAGATGTCAAGGCTGCACACTTACTTCCCAAACTTAATGTAATTTGAATTACTACTTCACAATGAGGGGTGATTGATCCATGAGGATTCCCCAATTGTGGTACATGCGGTAACACCAAGATCATTCTCATGGCTTGTGGTACTTACAATAACAGTTCAATGGTCTATAGTTCACTAGAGCACCTCCTAGATTCTCATAATGAAACAAAGGCCAACCATCCATCTCTAGCAAGTGTTGCAGCATGGCACCTTGCATAAGATCAAATATTATGCAGTAACCATACCCTATCCAAATATTCCATAGATTCTACCATAGTTGTAGTAGGGTCTAGTACACCTCTAGTCCAAACCACAAATCCTAATTCACATAGATTTTTGCCATATTGTTTTGAGCATCACACTATGGACTTTGGACAATGTAGTCTATGCGGCAATCTAGGTGGCACACTTTAGACTCATGCTATGTCAAGTCATCGACTAGCTCATGAGGAACCTACTAGAAAATGGTTACACTCCACAATGGTTGTGGGATGAAGAGTCATACAAGGAAATGGTTCCTCATGTCCAGAGGAAATTATTCAACTTCCTAGTGACTCTTGATTTCCATGGCATGAATCTATGTACTATGTTGTTCATATTTGTAACTTAGCTTAGCATTAATGAATAGAATCAAATAAGTAGACAAAAAGATATATAGATTAGAAGATACTTGTCATACATCTTTCTCAAGAGTATGCCATGTACATAATGGATAGTTGAATAAAATTTATTGTTTTAGTTTTAGATCTCTCTATCTTTGCACTTGTCTATCTTACAAAGCTTCCCCACACACAATATCTTACATCTATATCCTCATGTAGAGAGTTGTCCACCGGGCTTCAACCCAGGTCTCTGATCAAGTTCCAAATATATGAACTACAATAAAACCCTCCAAACATTACATCATGAAATACAAATTAATAAAGCCTTTAATTTGCCTATATCAAGTTAGGGAAAACATGGCCCACCACTTATGGTCACATTATAAGAAAACAAAGGAATCACAAGACTTTCCAGTTCCCTGAATTTATTGCATGGATTCATCACAAAATTTAATGACATGTTTGGGTCAACATGTTTGTCATATATGCACTTATTCAAATGAAGTGAATTTAGCATAGGGGCTTAAATATTTTGTGATTGCCTTAACACTAAATCATTTGCAATGAATCATGATTCTTGACTCAAACTGCTTTGTTATAATTGGGATTTACATTTTTTGAACAAAATCTCTTTTTAAGGCACTAATCTTGATGTTAGATTTTATGACACAAATTAGTTTGATGATCAACGACTAGAAGATTTCTTGATGAGATATTTAAAATTATGACAATATTTTAACTTATTAACTTATTTCAGGTGATTTGAAGTGAGTAAAACCCTAATTTGAAGTGAGTAAAACCCTAAGCAAGAAGCGCTAAATTAGTGAAGTTTAAAATCTGAACTAGCATATGCTAAAATTGTACACATTTGCTGAAATTGGAAATAAACCATTGCTGCAATTTTTCATAAAATAGATGGGATTATAGACAATAGAAAAGAGAAGTTTCAAGAGAAGTTATGGATACCAACATAGTTCAGAAGGTTTTCAAGAGTAGTATCAAAATGTGTCTCTTATGTCAAAAAAGAGTTTTGAACATGTCCATAGACAATTGTTTCCCCAAAACATATTCTCACCTTCCATTAGAGGAAGTAGCCTCTATATAGACTTCACCTCAAGATAACCTATTCATTCCATATATGTAAAATTGTGCCAAAGAACTTAGATACATTGAATTGAAACTTGTAGTTGGTGGATACATTTTGAAGATGTGAAGCTGCCGAGAATGTCCCATCGCCTCTCTAGTTTTGAACCAGCTCTTTTCTCTCTTGATTAACTATTATCATTCAACTCACCCCTTGGCTTGTTAGAGCAAGGATCTTTGAAGCTTCCAAGATTGTTCCATGCCCCCTCCATATCCTAGACCATCCCTAGTTAGAGTCCAAATTCTTTTTTTAGATCTATTGCCACACATTACACAAGCCAAATTTGTAAGGAAGATTCTTTGCAGTTTATTCAACAATATATTGGGTCCCAACAACACTGATCCACAATCCTAGAACGTAGTTTCACCTTTAGGGCCAAGGATTTGTTGTTAAGAAAGTAAAAGGGGATTCATCAACAAACTGCTTGGTTTGTAATAGTGAATCATGAATATCATGCATATCCTAAACTAAATCTAATCTACTCCTACTTCTAACAAGGATGGAGGGGGTTTAAATGGTAGATGTTTGATCCTTCACCAATGTGGACTGTTGCCTACTTCATTGGGCAACACAGTCACAAACAACAAAGAGGAAATAGAACTAGATTTCATTCACATGAAAATCGAAGATTACATCATATAATGGACACACTTAATAATCCATCTTAGAACTACAATAACCCACATGCAACAAAGGAATGACCAATACAAAGCATTTGTAATGCATTAGATGTTGTCACACATACATCAAACCCTTATTATGATTGCAGCAGAAAATGGAGATGTGTGTTGAAAATCTTTCCTACACTTCACAAGATGTATTCCTTCATTTACATTTCATACATATGGTGTTTGATGCCCCAAAATATGTTGTAGACCTTCCTAGAGTAGAAAATTAGCTTAGCAATCAACCATTTGAATGTAGAACAAATTGGTTATTATAAATCTTTAGTTTAGGTGCCTAGTTTGCATGTGGGAACCTTGAGATGAGAGGAAATCATGGATGACATGAGGAGATCCATTTCCTTCTGATTGCAGCCATTCTTCCCTCCACGATTTGCACCTGAAATGTCGTGAAAAACCAGTAGAAAGTGCATACAAATCACTGTGGGAGGTATGGAGGAACATTCCCCATATCTATGAATTGCCTTTGTGCCTCTAGATTTGGTGTGCAGGCCAAGAAAGAGCCTACAAAATCTGCTGAAAATGTATCCTGGAGATTGTGTGTGGACCATTGCGCTTGAAACCGTTATCACCACATTAATAACAATCAACTGGCCTTCCCCAAGATTGTCCAATCATTAAGGCAAAGCCTTGCAGATCAAGGACAAATCCCATATGGCATATGCATTCAAAGGAAAACATCAATACACAAGGAATTGCTCAAATCAAAACTCTTTCCATCCTTTTCCATACAAGTAGACAACAAAGTGGAAGAAATTCAAATCAGCTAATCTCCTTGCATCAAACTCTAACCAAATGCTTCTCCTATCAAAAACCAATGCTTGAAAACTAATAATGAGATCTAGGAATTGCAATCGAGGGCAAAGGGCTTATTTCAAATTGCGAACCATGATTCTCCAGCCCAAGCCTTCTATAAAAAATGAAAGGCCAACACCAAATGTGTTCGAAAAAAGTCCTCTTAAGAGAACCACAAGGAAACTCAGAGAGAATAAACCGCAAGTGTGTTGACACACATTTTAAAATGGTCATTGCCAATGATGGTTTGAAGAAGATAAATGACAATGTAGGTTGATACTACAATTAAATTTGGGGGAGTTGATGTTTCTTAAATATGAGAGATTTTTCTATGGATTTTTTAACTTGGAAGTTGAAATCTAGTTTGTATTATCTCTCGAAATACTATAGATCATAGTTGTAAAACTCGAACTCGACAATTATTCAACAAGCCCAAATTTTTCAAAAACTTAAGACTCGACAAAAACTCTACAATTTTATCGAATATTTTAAAATACATAAATTTTTAAAAATATTCTTCAAAAACAAAGATATTAATAAATTTGTATAATATTTTTCTGATTTTCATCATATATAAATCAAAATGAGAGTTTAATACATATCATAGACCAAAAAAACGAGTTCAACCTCTAAATTAGTTAAAATGCCACATCCACTAGCCATTTCATATGTAGAAGTTGCCTCATCTAAAGAGTTTTTTTGTAAGTTGTGTGATAATAATGTCTAAGTCAACACACTCGAGTTAAATCCCAATTCCTTGTCACGCCCTCATTGCAATCAAGTTTTTGATGTGACAAGATATCCTAATAACTAGTGAGGATTTGGTAGTGGAGACTCTAATGGGGTTAAGGGGCAGCACACAAACCACACAAACCACACAAACCTTCATGGTGCATGGCATTTTCACAATTTTATCACTTAAGGGCGAAATTAGGTGTTTGGTGCTTTTTTGTTTATAAAAATGTTTTAAAAATCATATAATTTTTTTGAACTTCTTATTCATCATTGTAACATCTGCCAATATAGAGAATAATAGAAAAAAAAAGAGGTTAACCTACAATTCGCTTTTGAAATCATGTCCCAAATCGCCAATCGTTGTGTGCCCTAAATTGTCAATCGCGTGCAAAAATGAAGTGAAAATTGTGTTTTTAAAAATTGCAAACGATAGAAACGTTTTGATATGGATTTGGATGAGTTATTAACACAAAAATTGTGATTTTTTCCATTGACTTGTGAGTTTTACAAAAACTCGTTGGCCAATTATTGGGTGAGTAACTTGCTTGGCAATTTGGCTCGCAAGTACTCAATGAGTTTTGCAACTATGGTATCTACTATATAGACATCATTGTTGTTGATGTTTAGATTTTGATATTTTAGAAATTCTCAACATTTCTTAGTACATTAGTTTTAAGTTTTCTTTATTGAAAAGATAGTCTTGTGGTTTGTGATCCACTACCTAACATGATGGATTGGCCCATTACTCTAAAAGTGGTTTGCATAGAACAAAAATAGTTTCATAGGAAATAGCTTCTTTTTTTTAAAAAAAAGGGGTAAATTTTTTATTGAAATCATGAAAGAAACATTACAAAGGGATTAGGGAACCCAAAGGCTCCCAAGAGAGGAAGTACAAAAACAACCCACCAAGACAAAATCCACCATCCAAACAGCCCCTAACACCTTATCCCTCCATATCATCAGCAATGACCCTCTCTAATTCATGACAATAATTAGGGGATAACTATCCCCACCCCTTAACCTTCCAATCATCCACATGCTCCATTCATGACAGTTAGCAACCCTATTCCATTCACGCGGAATGTGGGCAAAAGCCACCACTTCCAACATAGAGCACATCTGCAGAATCTGTTGAACCGCCAATGCCAGCTGTCAATTAACCTCAACCACCTTTTGCTCATGCAACATATTAACAATAATCTGTGAGTCAGATTTGCAGATAATCCTCCGCCAACCCAAAGCACAAGCACTCTCAATAGCCCAAAGAATCGCCAACCCCTCCATAAAGTTGTTAGAATACTGTCCTTTATGGATGGAGAAAAAGAAAATAACTAAGCCAAAACAGTCTCTTACAACTCCACCTATCCCAACAGGCCTAGGATTACCCCTAGAGGAACCATCCGTATTAATCTTTAGAGCACCCATTGGAGGGGGTAACCATCTTCCAACCCTTTGAACCTTCTTTTTAGCCCGCCTTCCTCTTCTGACACAAGTAGAGACATAAGTCAACCCTTGCAAGCCCAATCTATTCACAATCTCATCATTACTCTTGTCCAAAGGATAAGTCACTTCACATTTGGCTTCCATCGTCTCTTGTATCATACCAACAATTCTGTGTCAAACCTGTTGAACCATTAGCCTATCCCCACGAAAAATCCTACGATTCTTTTCCAACAAAATTTGCCAAAGGATGAACATAGGACCAATGCACCACACAATCTGGAGGAAAGAGGCCTAGGCAGGAGCTCTTCCTAGATTGCACCAAAACTCAACAAGGGAAGAAGCATGAACACACAGATGTTTCCATACACCCCACCATAAATGCCAGAGCAGCATAGAATAAGAACAACAGAAAAACAAATGGGAAGAATCCTCTTCACTGCAGCCACATAGAACACAAATAGAGGGACCCTAGAATCCTTGCTTCCTAAGATTATCCCAAGTCAAGCATCTATTCCAAGCCAGAGTCCACACAAAACAATTACACTTTAGCCAAGAAAACTTGTTCCACACATATTTCCACCAAGGGACCTCCACCTCTCCAAACTTACGAAAAAACAACTCCTGATACCCATTAGCCACAGTGAGAGCACCCTTAGGATCTGGGCTCAAAGCCAAAATATCCTTATCCTTAAGGGAGTTGCACTATCTACTAGCCAAAATATTTTGAAGCTCAACACAGTCCTCCTCCAATCCTACAATAGGCCAATCGCAAGAATCCTTCCACCTAGCCATCTCCATCATCCTACAAGGATAGGAAGTCTTAAAATCAATCACCCTAGACCAACCAATCTCCAAGAAGTGTTGGAAAAGATTCAACAAATTAGGATACTGGCTCAAAATATGGGGAAAATTGTCCCAAGAATTAGACCAAAAGAGAGCCTCAGCCCCTCTATTACATATCCAAAACAAGCCCTCCTTGATCAACGCAACCCCTTTCTTAAGCGTACCCCAAATCATAGAACCTTTCTCCACCAGAGGATATCTGGGAATCTTCTCCTTCAAAACCCTCGGTAGGTACTTGTGAGATAAAATCCTAGCCCAAATATGAACCTGCTCCACACACCACCTCCAATAAATCCTAGCCCTAATACCATGACTGTCTCACACAATTGTGTTGTTCAACTATCATGTGCATTTGCCTATGCAACTTGTGCACTCCATCCATGATGCTCTTGCAACCACTAATTTTGTTGCTTGTGCAAATTATGTGCAAGAAACATTTAGTGTTAGTAGATTATGCACTAACATCCCAAGACTGTTACTGGAAGTTGAACTATCTTGCAATGGAACCATCATATATTCATAAAATTATTGTACTCATACTTTGAAGGAAATAATTCATAATGATTTGATCATTATAATCATGTATTTTTGATTCAATATAAGAGCTTGTTATGCTATCTTCTCATATTGTGTGAATGTGTAATGATTTGCTAAGTCGACACATAGTGTTATTGTTTAATATCTTTTATAAAATGTTAGGATTTCTCTCTAGTTCAGTGTGTTGTCCTCTTCATCATAGCCTTGTGGGCACATGTCATTGGCATTAGAGCAATCATTGGTGTTGAATGTCTGTTGATACACTCGAATAGCACTAGAAAGGACACATGCACCCATCCTTGAAGTCTGACTAGAAGAGAGCATGGGCTAGTGAAAATGGTTTAATTTTCAAAGAAACCTGTAGAAGCACCTTTAGGTGACTGAGAGCTCATTAAGAATGTTGTGTCAGGACAAGGGGTCAATCTTTTCAGTTAGTTTTGTGATAATATGCATCATTGGGCTTTACAACATGGATGAAGTGTGTAAGTTATTTGTTTGAAAATCAAAACCTACCCAAAATGCAAGTGGACATTGAAACTTGTGTTTTAAGGCAAGATCAACATTGGAGCCTAATACGTATGGTCACAACAACTATAATTTTGCCACTCTTTCATCAATGTAGAGAGAATAGCCTTTCCATCAACATAAGAAATGCTTTTTGCTGTTGTATGTGGAGAATCCTACTCTCATAAACATTGGTGATGAGTGTGTGAAGTTCTATGCGTTAATGTAAAAGAGAGACCAGTTTATGCAAGATTACACTTTGGAGTTATAGAGTAGCTTGCATGCTTGATTATTGACAAGATAGAGCATAATAAGTTATCGAAGTACATTGGTAGACTTCATTATGCCATATGTGCAAAGGTAGAATTCTTAACTTGCTATACCTTAGGACAAGCTTATTTGCCACTCTATGAAGGTTGAATAGAAGGCTAAATTGAAGTATGAAAAGCCATGCCTTTTTTGGCTTTGCATTAAAGAACTAGTCTTGAAGCAATGTGCAAAATCTACCTATGTAAAGGTATAATCATCTCATGCTAAAACAAGATTAGTTGTGCAAAGGTTTGCCACAACTAAAACATGTCCTTGTGCAAAAATCACTATCACCAACCTTTGTGAAGAACAAATGAAAGAAGTGATGGGAAAAGAGATAAAAAAACTACTCTAGATATTCCAAAGCAGCTCACCAATTATGAGTCTCTAATATTGGCTACTCAAAACAATATTCAAATGAGTTTAATGTGAGATATGTAGTACTAAATGCAAAGCAGTAGGAAGCATAGGATGAAATACACATGACAATGATCGTGACACAAGATTTGGTCTAGAGAAACCCAAAAAGGGGAGAAGCTTCAATTGGATAAGTACTCTCCGATATCGGCTATAACTTGCCAAGTACAATAATATGAATGAATGTCGATCAATTGTAAACCTTTACAACTCTTCAGCAAGTAACAAGAGTGATGATGGAGGATTTTATTAATTGTGCCCATACAATCTTTAGGACCATTGCTCCCAATATGAGGTTTTCCCTTGGCTAGTTAAGAGTGTACTTTCACTAGTTATGGGTTGAAATTGATCATCACATTCTTTGTCAAGACTTGATCTATCGCATTTGCTCCCACCAGGTGGTGTAGATTGAGGAACACTTCTTTTAGATGCTCCATTTACAATGAGATCCGAGGAAGATTTCGCTACCTCTATAGGCAACAATCTGTCTACTTTCTTCAAATATTTAGATCAGCATTGCTTGGCTCATTTTCTTCGAGAGGCCATCATCCTCTAATGCAAATCCCTAGATGAGGGGAGTCTAGAGGCTCTAGAGCCCCCATGTTAATCACCTCTTTTTTCTAGCACATCTAGGAATCATGTAACGCAAAATGGAGTTTGGATATTAGCATTTCACATATCAGACTTGATAAATATTTAGGAAACACTTCTCTTAGCACACCATTACCACTGAGATTCCCCAAGCTACTCTCCCATGGCATCATGGCTTTGCTTATTCCCATTGGCATGATTTGGTTCCATTCTAACATGTATCTACTCCTTATAGGCCGACACCTTATGTAGATTCACATTACGAGCTTCTTTTTTACTAAGGGAGTTACACTGACCTTTGATGGTAGGGTAGATTTTTGAGGATGTGGGTTGATTCCTCCCAGGGTATCCCATCATGGCCTTCCAACCTTGGATACTCTTGTGTGAGCATTTACAACCAACATTGATGGCTCAAAGTCTAGATGTTTCCATTTTAGATGTAGATTCGGATAGTCGATGGGATTTCCTTCTAGTCTACACCAATACATGCTTTAGGGGCTCTTGTTCACCCTTCATTACTATTTGTATTGATGTTTATTGTTTTGGTTCAAGTGATCTCTCTTCCTAGAACTTTCTATTGTTAACTATTGTAATCTTTAGTTGCATTGACCTACTTTTGGTCATCTGTGCACATTATTATAATTTCTTTCTTTCTTTCAAGCCTGGTTCCAATAATGGTTTAACCTACATAATTCCCTTTTTCATGAAGGTAAATAAGAGTGCTAACCCCACAAAATGGATTGCAAAACTCCCTATGTAGATGTTTGAACTCCTCATGTAATGTAAATAAAAAACTCCGACCTTTGAAAGTTCAAATGAATATATAGTTCTTTTTCAATTTTCTTGCCATATCCATACTATTTGTGTTTGCTAGTTTTACTAGTGGTGTTCTTTCACATTCGCCATGGGAAAGCCAACTATCTAAAAGGGCGAACCTACCAATTTGAGTTGAAAACTCCATTCGTCAAAGTTGTGCACAAAATCATATCTTTCCTAGGATGCTTCAGATCCCTTAGAGTCTACAATGACCTTGCACATGCCTCATAAATGTGCCCAACTAACATAAATGACTCTCCAATATGAAAATTTACTTGAATTGAATTCCTTGACTAAATTGGATTAAAATCAAACCTGTCGACTGTAATCAAGATCCACTTTTTGGATCAAAAAGTGGTGTAAAACTCACACCCATGACAACATTGCTTGTTGCATGTAGAAGTTTTTGTGGTGACCACTCACACCCCACATGATTGTTTGGAAAAGCATGTTGTAGGTCTTGTTGCTACTTGCTTGAGTGCTAGTAGCAATTGAGAATCCTCTACAATCAACACCATTGGAGAACAAGAGTTCTTGTTCAATTTCAAGTGTTGAGTCAAAGGATGGTGTCTCCATGTCATTGTCAGTAGTTCAAAACAAAAAGACATCATTGCACAAGATGTTGGACAACATCTAGACCTCAAAATTCAGGTGCACCAACAACTATACTCCCTTGAGTAGTTACAACAGGCGAAGAGAGATTTATGCTAAGTTGTATTGTTGGGTATGCTATCAATTTCATGCATGGCATTTGATGCAAGACAGAGTGGTATTAGACTCCAACAAACAAATACCAACTGTTTTGGAAGGTCCCAAACAACTCCAAGGGTAACTTGTTGGATTAGCCACCTATTTGCTTGTAGCCTTGGAGACACACTTATTCAACTATATCTCCACCTGCAGACCATTTCTCCACTTTATGAGCACACTTTTAAGGACCCTTTAGGCTGTTGTTTAACATATCAAAATCACTGGTAGGGTTGCTTTGGACTGTCATGACACAACCTGCCCTTCACTGTTTCATAATGGCCTAATTAGGCCTCTTTTCCAAAGGAGGTTCACCAAACTTCACTTGCCTAACTTCAAAATCAACATGCACACTTAGAACCTGTCAGAAAACTAACATTTCTCAGGTTGGTATCCTTCAAACAATCCATAAACTCACTGCCCTACACAAAAGCCAGTCATTCATCATTGGCAAGACAACTTGCCAACCTTCAAGCTCGTGCTACATGCACATATTTCACACCACCCTGCCTCACAAACACAAAAACTCCTAACCTAGCTTCTAACAGGCCCATCCCACCAAGTTATTCACCTACAATACGGTGGAATGGCCTCTAAAACTCCATTTCTCTTACAAACCCTAAGAAACCCTACTACCAAGTAGTTTTCAGAAAAATGTTCTGTTCTGCCTTATTACTGTATGAAAACTCCTCCAAAAGGATTGAAAAGAAACCTAAGTCGAATGCCTACTCAGCAATATAAGCCTTGCATTGATTGGTGACTATACGGGCTCGTACAGAATGGAAAAACACCGAAATTACAGAGGAAAACAATGAACTCAGGGTAATTCTTATTTCAATCTTCTCAAATCTTCATCTGCCAACCTTGCTTGAATGTTTTTCCAGCTTTTTAACATGTTTTACATCCTTTTCAACGTCCACAAAAGAATTTCAAAAGATCTGACTGTTGAACTTCCAACTACCCCTCAATTAGACACAAAATACACTAATTCACTTTGCAAAAAATGCATTACTAATGTAATTATTAAGACCACACCCCTAACTCTAACTAATAATGTTCTTTACATCACAAATTTGGTCATATTGACTTTATTACAAACATAAAATGTCATTCTCCAAAACTAGACCCCATTTACAAAGTAAAACAGGCCAAAATTGTGAAGGTGTTGTGAAGGTGCCCTGCACCAGCATTGCCTCTTGCAAGTTATTGCCATTAAATGCTTTTTTTATCTTGCTTGGTGAACTATATTTCATTGAAAGTATTCAAAATGGTAGGTTATGGGTTGCCCACATTGGGTGAGCACTTAGTGATGTTGAATGCTTTTTGTCTTCCTTGGTAAGTTTATCATTTGAGAACTTTCAGTGGAACTATAGGATAGTTTGACCTATGAATCAATGCTGCTACTACATCTTGGGAAAGGAGATCACCCTTGGATCACAAGCATCTTTAATTGCTTTAAACATAAAACAAGGCAGAGAATGCAATTGAAAGACATACTTGCAACGATTGCATTTGGTGATCAAACCAAGGAAGCATAATGAGTCAATGACAATAAATCAGTAGAATTTCTTAGTTGAAGTATAATCATTGTGCTCTTAATAGTTCTAAACTCCTAGGGACTTCTTCAATTGGGATTCCCTCTTGTTGGGAATGTTGTCATTGATGTCATTGATAACCGTTAGTTCATCTACAAATAGATTTGTGAAAGATATTGTGCATGGCAGTGATTAGATTTGGAAGGAAGATTGTGCATGACTATAATCAGATTTGTGAGAGAAGGTTATTGTGTGGATTGTGATCAGATTTGGAAAAAGGATATTGTGTGAGTTGTAATCAGATTTGTGAGAGGAAGATACTGGGAAGAAGCATACTATATAAGCTATTGAAGGATTAAGAGGTTGAAGCCTCTTGTTGGGTTGGAGCTCAGTTTGTGTGGGGGTTGGAGCCTATAATTCTGTCAAGTGGAGATTGGAGTCTCTAGTAGGTTGGAGCCCACAACAAGAAGAAAGAATATATATATATATATAGTTTGCAAACTCACTTAGAGATTACTCGACAAAACTCGGCAAAAACTCGACACCTTAAAAAAACACTTTAATATTTGAAAAAACATAATTTTCTGAAAAAATATGAACTTTATGCAAAGTATAGCTACAAAATGAATCAAATGAGTTTGGTGGGGGTTTGGGGGAAACACCCCTAGTTGGGTTTAGGGGTTTGGGGGCTGTGGAGGTTTGGGGGCAATGCCCCTAGCATGGTCGAGGGGCAGTGCGCCCCTCACGGGGTTCGAGGGAAGTGACCCTGATGCGCTCCCCCCAATTAAGGCCTTTGAAACCACACAAAACTTCATCTTGCACACCATTTTTCGTCCTCCCAGATTGTGTTTTATAGGGCTCAAAATTGTGTCCCAAATTTGTCCAAATCAAGCCAAAAACGCATCAAAATCGCGCAAAAAAGGATGCTTCAAAATCAAATTTCAATAATGGTGAGTTTTTCTAGGGTTTTCAACGAGTTTTTGTAGACGACCTTGAGATTTTTTGCAAACGTCGAGTCACGCGTTTATGCACAAGTTGCTCATGTGGGTTTGAACTTGTGAGTACTCATTGGGTTTGTAAACCATATATATATAAGCAATACCTTATACTGATTCCCCACCTTCTCAATATCGATGTGTGCTCATCACCTCTACCCCATAGAATTAGATCTCATGAAGGCATGTAATGCTCTTGTGCAACTCACATAGGTCATAGAATCCTACTTGTTGGATTGGCTTCTCATCAAGCTTGGACATCTTGATGTGCCATGCAAGGCCTCATGCCAACAATTTCGTTTGGGATTGGACACCTTGGCATTGTCAAGACACTTGTTGTGCATCAACAAAAACTCTAATTGTCATCCTATTACATAAACAAAGCTGCATATCAAGTTGTGCATATATTGTAATGTTTCCAAGCCAACAAATCACAAAAAAGGAAGAGGCATTATGCATGGATACAATGATAGGTAAAGTGTAAAGAATATTCATAATATGATTGTAAAAATTTGGGGTAAGGAATGAAAACATATATGCAATTTAGAGATAGTAATGCAATTGGTTCATGGTTCTTTATTTTTGGTGCATCATGTCAATTTGCTATTACAAAGAGTGGCATGCCAAATTTTCTTTTGATTGTGGTTTTATAGATTCTATTTTGCTAGGTGATGGTAGATCATATTTTGATTCAATAGAAGAATTGGGGATGTAAGTATTGTGTTGAGCTCAGCAAGATTCATCCTTTGGAATATTAGGCTTGCTTCAAAAATGAACAAGAACTTGTTTATCCATCACAATCTTAACATTATTGTTGATTTTTGTGGTAAGAAAGACATTGTAACAAACTAGTAGGGGTGAATGGTTGCCCTTGACATTGGGCAAAGTGGCTATATAGGCTAGTTGATGTTACCACAATTAATTTGGATGCATTAGTTGTGGATGGAAATAATAGCATTTTGTAGCATGATAATTATGGTGTGAAAGGAGATTTAGATCTCATTCTTGATGATTTGTGTGAGCTATCTTAGCTTTCATTCACAATCTTTGGTTCAAGATATTGCTTTTTTGTTGGTCACCCTAGGAAAATGTGAGTACTTTCTATAGATTTGGTTTCTTTGTCAAATGCAAAGCATTAGTTGAGAATCACATAGTTAGATGGATCAAAATTTTGGAATCTAATAATCAAGATGAGTTCACTTCTAAGTTGTTCAAGGACTACTGTGAGAAGGAAGATTTTTAAAGGTAGTTGACACTCTTGTACACCCCTCAACAGAATGGGGAGATTAAGAGGAGAAACAAGACAATCATGGAGATGGCCTAGTGCATGGTGCACAACAAAGGTGTGATGTATAGATAATGGGGTCAAGTAGGGAACAAAGGGGTTTATCTTTTGAATATAAGTCAATGCAATGAATTACATGTTGTGATTCTTGAAGAATCTTGGTCCAAGATCAAATCTAAGGTAACCCATTTTCAAGTTTTTGGTTTTGCTACATATGTTTTATTTCTTGAAACAAAAGGAGTAAACTAGATTCTAAGAGTTTCAAATATTTCTTTGTTGGGACTAAGCCATTTAAATTTTGTTAAGAACTCGCATTTTGATGCATGTATTAGTATTAATTAGTATTGGCTTGGGTGCATATGCTTTGTAAGTGACCTTGTATGCTAAATTAGAGTACAAGTAATTATTCCACGTGCATGGTATAGTAGTAGTCTTTAGCTAGACTCTATTTAATGTAGTGACTTAGCATGTGTAAAGAATTTTGAATATTGTGATTGGAGTTTATGCTCTATTGCTAGGATTGCCCCCTCATGGTGGATTCACAAACATAACATACAATTATTTCTTGTTTTTATTTTCTACATATATCTATGTATTGTCAACTTTTTTGTTGTAGGTTCTTTGCAATAGTCTTAGAGCTCTTTCAAGGGTTGTGTTTTTTTGCAGTAGAATTAGATTAGTGGCTTACTACAACTACTCATTGTATGCTCTCAATTTGTCCGTAAGGGATATTGAGCATTAGAAAGTGGTGAAAGTAGTGGGTGTTGTGCCTATAGCACACACGCCCCGTCCGGAATGGGGACCCTCTCTTTTCTCCTTCGTCGGGTCGCTTTTTGCCATCGCCTTGTTTTGCATGCCCCTATTTTTGAAGATCAATGTGGTCATGGACCCTAAGGTCATCATCTTGAGTTGACCAAGTTTCACCACCTTGGAAATTTCTAAGTCTATTGCCTTCGCGGGTTTCCCTTGGCAGGTTTCTGTTGCCTGTCAAACCAACGTCCTTTGTCTCCTCGGCTCCGCAGTTGCAGGCTGCTCCTTGTGGGTTTCTGCCTCGTGCTCACCATTCCGATGGCGATCGACTTGGGATGTACGCTTGCAATGCGGGCCCCACATCCTCCCTCGTCGTCCCCTTTTGAAACTCCGACGGCAATCCTGAGACTTTCGTCCGCGTTGCGGACCCTGCCTTTCCCGTTGTCGGTTATTTTGAAATGCGTGTTCACCAACTTCACCGACTGTCGTACAACATTTAATGCGGGTAATTAATGTCGAATTTCCTATAAATAGGACCACCGACCTGTCATTTTCATTCTTGCCAGTTAGGATATTTGTTAGAGCTTTGCCAGCTGCCGTCGCCTTCGCGCCTGCAGGATCTTGTGGACGTTACAAAGATTCTTCTTCATCATTTCATTGGGTTTACCAGGTGAGTCTGTCGTTGCCCTTGTGCCCGCACGTCTTTTGAGTTAAGTCTTAAAAATGTTAAAAATATTAACAGTAAACTCTAAAACATTTGAACGGCTAGAAGACCATTAAATTCCACACAAAACCTAGGAGGCAAAACTTGAAAATTATTAAAATTGGCCTCCAAATATCTTTGCGGAACATGGCATCTGTGCAGTTGTTCTTCACCAAGGCCACGGGTCCTTTGCAGCCCACACCCTTCTCGTCGCTGCCACAATGAACCAAACACTTAAGCGAAAATCCTCCCTTCGACAAACCTCCCTCGCGGCTCCGCGTTTGTAGGCCGCTGTGTGCGTAAAGCTTTCATCTTGCTGCCATTTCAAAAATGGCTATCAATCACCTCTCTCTCACGTTGCGGGTTTCGCCCAACCATCTGCCACTAGTTTCTTTGCGGGCCACTTTCCGCGGACCTCTGTCCACCCTTTGCCACTGATGACAATGCCTAACCTTAAACCGCAAAGCTTGCCCGCCCTGCGAATGTTGCAAATCTTCTTGCCGTCCAATCCTCGCCCCCAAAACGCTAAGTGTAAACTCTTCTGTGGGCTGGCCTTTGCGGGTAGTCGTGCGCGGGCCGCTCTATTGCCGCTTCCGTTCCAAAATGGCAAGGGAGGTCCATCCTCCCGCAGCGCAGGGTCTGCCCCTTCTATTTCCGTCGGACTTCCAGATAAAAAAAAAATGATCAAGTCTTGGCACGCTGTGGGCATACCCTTGCGGGCCGCCGTTTGCAGCCTGCTGTCTTGTGATTGCCGTTTCCCAATGGCGTTGCCCTGCTGTCCTTCCGCTTGTCGGAACTCGCTCCATCCTTTGTCGTCCAACATGAATGATCAACGATAAACTCCTCCGCGGGCCCGACGGTGCGGACCGTTGTCCTTGAAATGTCTAGCCCTTGGCGTCTTTCCGTTGCTTCTTGCCCGCAATCCTCTGGCGGCTGAACCTTGAGAGAACAAGCCTAAATCGTCCATGCCTTCTGTAGGTCCCGCATGGCGGAATTCTGTTTGCAGGTTTCTGCTTCTTGGTCGTCGTTTCTCAATGGCAGAGCTCCAAAACAGCCTTGATGCCTCCTACCTCCGCATGCCTTGAGTCCGCATAAACCAAATACCTAATTGACCATCTCCTAAGGGCTCCTAAGTGATTTTCGCACGTGCTATATGCCTTTAGGCATTGAATGATGGCCAATCCTCAAATGCGAAAATTTGAATGCGGGTGGCCGTCTGCGTGCCACCGTACCTCCAGTGCCGTCCTGTTCCAAGTTGCCCTAAACAATTGCAAGCCCAGGGAAACCTGCATCCTTGGGCCTGCATTGCTCTAATTGCCCCTAACGGGCATCAAATGATAAACTTTAATGGATATTATGATCTTTTATGATGAAATGCTTGATCCGACCCTCGTTTTTACAGGATTTAGCTAACATTTCTCATTATGAATATGCTTACTGCAATCTCTTGTGCAGGATTTATGGAATCAGCTGGAGGACCATCCGGAGCAACCACAGAGAAAGAGAAAGGAAAGAAGCCTGCTAAAGCACTAAGGGGCAAGGAAGATAAAGATCAAATGAAGTACCAGTTCCATGGGGTCGAGATCACTTCCAAGATCGCCTCAAATTGGGGCACCATTTCAGACACCAACTAAGTTACTAGTTCGGGGACGGATTTGAGTACGAGAACCCGATACGTGGGTGCGTGAAATTTTTTTGTAGGGGTTTGGGTACGTATGGGTACATGTGTGTGTATATATATATATACAAAAAAAGAAGAGAAATATATAGAATTGTAAAACTAAATCATTTCATAGTATGATACTTGATCATTGATTAGTGCCAAATGCCAAAGATGAATATTAAATGCCAATCGATAGTTGAAAAATATTCAAATAGGAGGAAAAAAAAAATTTTAAAAATGTTTTTTTATTAAGTTTGGCCCACTTTTTATGACTTGGGTTGTGGGTTCTCTCGGGTTCGCCCAGGTTCGTGCATGGTTCGTTTGGATTCGTGATGATTTCACTCGGGTAAGTGCTGTGCGCACCCAACATTGTGGGTTCGCCCAGGTGCGTGGGTGTGCGAACCTTGGCGAACCCATAGTGTTGGGCGCGCACCCAACACGTACCCGTAGACAAACCCGAACCGGGTGTGTACCTGAACCGGGTTTGGGGCCTGCGGGTACGAACCCTACAACATAGGACACCAACCTTGGACATGTCAACATGGATGAGTTCAGGCAGAGGGTGACAGTTAGCCCGAAAACAAAAAACACTTTGAAAATCAGGAAAAGTGGCCTCACCAAGGCGGTTGGCTTCCCTCCCGCGCTAATTGCCCCGAAATTGGTAATGGCCCGCAGGGAGTGCTACCACAACAACAGGAAGATTATCGACCATGATGGCAGGGTGTTGGTAGATTTATCTGTTAAGTCTATTGGCCATGCTTTCCACATCCCCACATATGACAAAATGGAAGAAACGAAGAAGGAAGATGCTGAGAATATGTGGAAGGTAGATCCCCTCGCATGCAAGAAATTGATCAACCAGCATTGGTTGAAGGATAAAAGCGGCAATGCAACCAAGGTGCCACAAGAAGCGATTTCCATGAGGAATACCATGATTTGGTCACTTTGCTTAACAGGGTAATGGGCCTCCCTACTGCTGCCTACTTCCAATAGTGGATGTTCTACTTCATAGAGGAGATCATTCAAGGCAAGACTAAATTCCACTGGGCCAAAATCATCAGTGACAACCTCCATAGCCAGTTGATGGTGGTTAAGAAGTCTCGCCAGTTCTACATGACCTCATACTTGGTCTACATGCTTGCTGACACATTCCCCTACAAAGGCCTCACCATAGCGCACAATCCAAATCCTAGCCTAGACCTCAAGATGTATGATAGATAACCTCAACTACAGTACAAGAACTTTAAGAAGGATTATTTGAGGGTGAATGATGCCTTTATTGGGCATATCATCAGGCTTCTCGGGGGTGACGTTGAAAGAAGAGTTACACACAACACTAGAGCTTTCATCTAGAGGTTCGGGTACATGTCCATACAGTTCCCGAAGTTCACATACATCAGAATGAAAGGCTTCTCCGATAAGCCCCACAAGCTGCCGTGCTACCCCATCGAATGATTCTGCTTGAGGTCACAAGGCAATTGAAGGACACTCATGCTTTACTTAGCGATAAGCATAGAGCAACCATCCCATATCCTCTCACATTTGGACAAGGAATGTATTCTTGTCCCGTTGTTCAATGTGCAGATTACTTTGAGAAGGAGATAGTGGAGTACAACTTGGAGCTCCACACAGCTAGGCCAAGAATGGATCCATATGGAAAGCTGAAGAACTATGCCCATTTGCCATACCTTGAGGATTTTTGGGCCAATTGTCAAGATTACAAGGAAGTCAGAATGAGACGCTACATGCGGATGATGGCCTAATTCGTCAAGTCAATCAAGTTGTTTCCAGTACCTGATCAGGTAGTTGAGGAGGATGATACCATCCTTGATCCAAGATTTGACACCATGGCTAACTTGCCACTACCACCGATAGACTGGAACGAGGGAGAGGTCAATGACCTTGATGCAGTCATGCAACCAGTTGTGGACATAACTAAACAATGGGTGGATACCCAGGTTGCACAACTTAAGATGCAAGGTGCAACATTAACTTATGGCGAGCTCGAAGATGAGCTCTCAAGCAAAACTGATAGTGCCGTTGCTGCTACCTCTGCGGAAGAAGTGCCAAAGTCGCCTCCTGCCATAAGGTCAAAGAAGAGGAAGGATGCGCCCGAGTGCCTTCCTAAGCATAAGGTTTACTCACAGAAGTCTATGGAGGGAGAGACCT
The DNA here is from genome assembly GCA_007115665.2 of Sequoiadendron giganteum. Lineage (NCBI taxonomy): Eukaryota > Viridiplantae > Streptophyta > Pinopsida > Cupressales > Cupressaceae > Sequoiadendron > Sequoiadendron giganteum. Next base: position 626,666,758 of record CM021109.1, read on the forward strand.
CTAAGAAAGCAAAGAAGAGGGGAGGATTTACTACATAAATGCTGACCATTGAGGAAAACCCTCAACATGAGGGAGAAGAAGAACAAGAAACTGAAAGGTCGCGCTCACCACTGATCACCTTCGCTCTCGCCGCTACCATTGCCATTGCTGCCACTCCACCACCTGTCACTTCATAGGCATTGCCTGTCTCATCTCCGACCGCGGTGGACCTCTCTTCCACCCCGCCAGCGGCTCTGGTGGTAGTGCTTGATTCGTCCTCGACCACTACGTCCCCATCGTCGACTTCCTCGTTGCCTCCACTTCCTATCCTCTCCACTTCGGTGCCTGTAGCTACCATTGCTACTATTCCCCAGCTCACCCTGCCGGAACCCTTCGCAAAATATATGCAAGGTGTTCCTTCTGAAATCTCAGGGGTGATCATGAACCCTACCGTCCAAGCTCTAATGGCCCCAATTGCTGCCGGCTTGCCCGTTCCTCCTTCGCCTCCAACAGAGCCATCGATGATGTAAGCCACAATGAGAATATCTGAAGAAATGGAGAGACACCAGAAAGTAGCCGGCAAAAGCATAATGGAGGAGCCCAAAGGTCCTTACTTTGAACATCTAGAGGGTGGGTTGACAATCAATCTTGATGAAGTGGTGACTCATGATGAAGAGTCGTGATCTTTAGAGCAGGACGCTGAAGCTCTCAGTGCAAAGTATGTAATCGAGACCTCATATCAAGAATTAGAAGAGGTGTTGTCCCAACAGCTCGAAAACATAGGTGAAGAGGTCGAATCGGAAAGGCCTCCCTCCGAAAGAAAAGAGGACACAAAAGTAAATGTGGAGATGCTCCAAGAGCCTTCATTGATTGGCCAAGAAAAGGGCCTTGTTCAAGAAGAAGGGATACTTTCTGAGGAGAAACAAGAATAGAAAGAAATATAAAAAGAAGAGGACAAGTCAGAGGATGCATCGGCCAAGGGCCCTGAACACGAGCACCATGAACTTGAGCAAGAAGAAGAAAGAATCCCTCAGGAGGAGGAAATGGCCAAAGAGAACATAGCCTTTGCCAAGACAGATCAAGAAAAGGCTATACCAATTGAGGACTCTGATGAAGAAGAAAGGACTGAGCAAGAGCCTCCGGGCCACGAAGAAAAATAACTCCAGGAAGTTGAAGGTGATCAAGAATCACCAAAAGGGGGGACTCAAATGCTAGATTGGTTGGAGAAGCAACTATAGAAGAAGACCCTCGTCACTATGGATCCTAAAGCCAGACTCGAGTCCATATTGGCTAGAGCACAAACAAGAACAAGGAAAGAAAAGAAGTCGAGAGTCCGCTCTCACATTACAGTTGATGCTTCAGGATCGACTACCGTACAAGTTGCTACCCCAGTGACAGGCAAGGATGAAGGGGTCAACTATACTATTTCAACCATCAACTTGGGTTCTGCTACCAGATAGCAGAAAATTGATAGGGATCAGTGGCCACAATTGTCGAGCAAATGAACAAAGATCAATCATCAAAAGAGGAATTGAAAGCTCAAGTGGCGGACCTCAACACCTACATCTAGCTATGGACATCCCTGGAAGAGGAAGCTCCAACTACATCATTCGCGCCCTCGCTCATTTCTCAAGAGAACTCTCCCGGATGGAAAGGATGAAGAATTGGACCAAGGCTATTGTCAACTGGTTCAGACGGGCACTCTACAATGGGTGATATGGGCATAAGCCATGTTGTCCGGATGATCAATAAGTTCCAGGAAGTGCAGAAGCAGCTGGAAGGCACAAAGAAAATCTGCCATCGCTTCACTGAGCTGTATAGGATTACATATCCTAAGATCAAGGCTATCCGCAAGATGTTTGACAAGACATGGGAAAAGGAGCTAAGTCTGCCCAAAGATGATCAATGGCTAGTAGAAATGTGGAAAATGAGCCTGGATCATATAAAGGATGTCCTGGAAAGAGTGTTGCATGAATTCGAGCTTGACCTCGAATGGGCCAAGGAACATAGGGCAAATGTTGAAGACTATCTCAAGTTGATGACTGATTATGAAATGTCGGCCTTTGAGCTCGATCCAGATAAAATCAGGCTGCACTTCCACAAGAAAATGGAGCAAGGGGCAGCAGACTCACTAACGTCGGACTTCATGGATTTCGCTGCCAGAGCCTTCATCCAATCCGAGCAAATTGTTAAAGCCACACCTAAATGCACAAAGAACTGGGAGAAAATCGAAGAAATTATCCTTCTAGGTGCTCCAATCTGACATAATGGAGTGGGACAAGCTTCAAACATTAATTGGGAAATTCGTGGAATATGCCACCCAACAAAAGAAGGCTGGAAAACCAATTATCGACGATGAGTTTTTGACAGTGTAGCTGAAAAGGGCATTCCACTAGTAGACAAAACTACTACATCTACAATGCCAAGGCAGCACTACAAGACAAAATAGGAATAAGGACAAAGTTGTATTTTAAATTCCTATTTATTTGGGGGTAGTGAAACTTTAATGTAAATGAATCTGAGCCACACAATGAAAGTAAATCTTGGCCATTCCTTTTGCTTTTTGAAAACTATAAATAGGGATCCCTCATCTCATTTTCACAAGGAGAGTTGAGTTGTTGTAAAGACATGTTGCTGAAATTTTAATAGAATCTCATTGCTTTTGGTGGATTCTTGAGTTTCTCTCATGTTGCATGATTCTTCTCCTCATGTTCGATAGATTTAGTTACTTTTATATTGCTGTTCTTAGTGTTTTCAAGCAATTTCAGTAGTTTAGTAACTTTAGTTCATGTTGTTCATTGATTTTGCATAATGCTATTGTGTTGATGCTTTCCATGTTCATGCTTTTTGTTGATTATTGATGATAAATAGCAGTGTAAAGCTAGTCTGAACATAAAACTCTTTGTTGTACTTAAACTTCATGTTTTATATATGCTTTATGGTGAATGAACAATTGAAAATCTGCAAACCTTAGAAGATAGCACTAGTTTCATGATACTATGTGTTTTGGTTAAGTGGAACTCAGTTGTAGGAAAACTGTCCACTGTAGCATCCTCCATTGCCACTGTTCGTCATTAGTTGCAGGTCTATGAATCTTTCTATCCCTTTCCCTTTTGACCTTTCTTTGAAGTAGATGTTAAGGCAAGATTCAACGTCATTGTAAAGCCAAATCTGATGTTGAAAGTGGAGTTTTAGACTGCTGTTCCGAATCTGCAACAAGCACATCTCATTTTCAGAATCATAGGAAACTCCATTTGAAGATCCAACTCTTTCCAACTTAGTGAACTGTAAATGCCCTTTGTGATTACCAACAAATCACATCAATCAACTGAGCTGTTTTTGCAAGTCATGACTTGACACCCGAGAGACCTTGGGGTGATTCCTCCAACTTAGTTGCTGAAATTACCTTTCAAGAGAGGTAGCGCACTTGTGTGTTGCCTGTGTTGAGAAGGTGCAAAAACCCCCATCAATAGTGGGGTACTAAGCATATTTTTTCAATTTTCTTTTGAAAGTAATTGTCTAGGTTAGAAACCTTGTGTTGGGGATATTGTGAATATAGAGGGTACTAACCATATTTTGCAATATTTCGTGACTCCAATACCTAGGTCTCCAACAATATTTGTAGATGGACCTTCCATGTACTTTTTGATATATTACAAGATCCTCTAGAGTAAGGAGAAGTCTTGCCATAGAAATCCATCGACTGTTTGGAATTTGTGGCATACTATTAGCAACATGTACCAAGAAATTGCTTTATTTTGCACTTTAGAGATGAGATAATGCAGCTGCAAGATAGTTAGAGATCTAAAATGCTCCCAATTCTTTGTAGTTAGAGATCTAAAATGCCCTCAATTCCCCCCTAGATTGTCATGCCCAAATTTTATGGAGAATGAGCTAGCACATGGCTAGGCATGATGGAGGTTTGAAACAATGTTGGCTAAACATTGCTTGAATTAATTGAAAGAGAGTAGATTACAATTTATAGAGGAGGTAGAGCACTGTAGACATTTGAGATGTCTAACTACCTCAGCTACTGACTACTGTAGCACTAATTGACCATTATACAATAGAGAATTTAATATTCTAACACCCTCCCTTATATGGTCAATCTACTAACTAGCCTACAAAAAACAATCTGTAGGTCGATTGGTCACAAATTCTTCAAAACAATCTGTTGCTATGGAGACTCGCCCTGGATCTACAAAATGTGAATGACCAAGAGAACCAAAAAATGCTCTGCAACAAGAGACAAGAGCCTGCCACCAACCCTCCCAGAAGCTGCAGAAGTGCTGACCAGAAGTCATTACAAAATGGCCAACCTGACGTTGGATAACAAAGTTGTTCCTCCCTGAAACCAGAGACAGCCCGAGAACAACGAACACGATTTTGAGGATAAATCGGCAAACCGTCGAAACCTTTGCAGATGAGCATGACGCCCGAGAACTGATTGCAAGAAGCTAGTGGTGCAGATGTTCGCCTCAGCAACTCCAAGTGCGACAAATACAGACTGCAACCAACCATGATTTTTGAGGAAAAAATAGCCAAACCTAGTGTACAAATCATCGTTTTTTCAAAAAAAAAGGGTAAAAATCAAATATTAGAGAGCCCTCCCGAACAACAGAAACCCTGACTAGGGTATACAGGAAAAACTCTTAATTTTTGAGGAAAAAATTATAAACCCTCCTAGATTACAATTTTTTTTTTTAAGGGAAAAAAACTTTAAAATCCTCCCAGATTACATATTTTTAAGGGAAAAAACTTTAAAACCCACCCAGATTTTTTGCTGTTGAATCGCTGACTGCCCGCCAACATAAAGTTGTTCAAACTGGCCATCTTCACGTTGTCCGAGGCACGAAAAAGGAGGTACTGGGAAGAGGTTGAATCAAAAGCTTGAGGCACGAGCTTCAAAACACAAGGGGCAGATTCAGGCACAAAAAACGATGCAAATTTGCTAGCACAAAAAACAATGCACCCAGAAAAAACGGAGACCAACCCAATTGAGATCTCGAGAAACCCAAAAGGAATCTGTAGTCAGAAAAAATTTGATTGGAAACAAAGGGTGAAAACCCTAGCTGAATTTTGCAGAACCCTAGGCGGCCATGGATGCTTCAAAAAATTGCAGGAAGCGTCTTCAAAACTCCAGGAAACGTCTTCAATCGTAGCAAAGCATAAAGGAACTCGTGGGTTACACAAAACCCATGAACCAAAGAGCCCTTTCATTGTCGAATGAAGAAACTGTGGGAGAGAAAAAACTCCATCGGCGCCCATCAACCTGCAAAAAACACGAAAACTCCTGTAGGAGGCCTGCACAAGCAGAGCCGAGACCAAAAGCCACGTCGGCGGCCAAAAGACGCATAGGCAGGTCGCGGAACTCAGAAGACGCGGCCAGAATAGAGGTCGCGCAGTCGCGAAAACGCGTCACATGCAGGTAGGAGCTTCAAGCAAAAACGGCCATGAAAATCGCATGCCAGAAAGGGTGACACAGCACGACCTTAAAAAATTAGAAAAAACGCGAAAATAAAGTCGCGATTTAACGCACAAAGGAACTCGCAAAGAACCAAAGGAGCCGAAACACACAAGTCGGCCTGGAAAAAGAGGAAGGGTTGCGGCCAAAATGACAGCAAGGCCCGGGCCGACCGAACAAAAATGTCAACATCGAGAGCTGGGACGGGAAGGGCATCGATGAGCAGAAGCCCACACAAAAACGAAGGCAGGGGCTCGAACAACATGCGGTGGCGGCAGCAAACACAAATTCGCAGTGTCTCACATGAGGTCACGCCCAGTAGACAAAAAGTCATGTAGAAAACGCAGAAATCACGACCTCAAAAAAAACGCCGCCAAAAACAAACACGTGATGCCCAGAACAAAGACAATGCCCAAAATCTTTTACGATTTGCAGCACTCAAAAAACGACCCTAAACCTGAAGTCGTGCCCAGATGAAAGCAACAGGAGGGTCGAAATTTTTCATGAAAGTACTCGTGAAAAATGCAAACAAAAAACCCTCGATCTGGACTCAGCAAGCAAGATCCTCAGAATCTTCTGCAAACAAGCACCACGAATTTGTAGACAAAATCCCGTCTTTGCAAATCGGTACCAAAACAAAGAGCCCTTTCAGAATCTTGAGCCCTCCCGTGAGGGAGACAAGCTCAACCTGGCTCTGATACCATGAAACAATGTTGGCTAAATATTACTTGAATTAACTGAAAAAGAGTAGATTACAATTTATAGAGGAGGTAGAGCACTGTAGACATTTAAGATGTCTAACTACCTCAGCTACTGACTACTGTAGCACTAATTGACCATTATACAATAGAGAATTTAATATTCTAACAAGGTTCACCCTGATATGCATGGAGTATGTCACAATGACAAAATTTGCTTTAGAAGGCGTACAAACTCAATGGTATCTATGGTTTACTCATTCTTTGCCTAGCATATCAAAATGATATGAATTTTCCAAAGCCCTTCTAGCTTGCTTTGGGTGGGGCTATGATGGCTTGAAAGGTAGGCTCTTCATGTTGGTCCAAACAAGAATTGTTATTGACTATATAATTGAATTTGAGCTGTCCAATTTGAAAACATACTTCTCGGATTCCTCTCTTTGCAATTGCCTTATTTTTGGCTTCAAAATTGAAATTCAAGTCGAGTTTTAACTAAATAGCCCACAATCTATGGCATATGCTATTGCCATGGCCCGATTGACCAAAGACAAGCTTGCAAATCATTAAAAAGCTTTGGGATTCTCTTCTCATGTAGAAGGATGCCATAGATAGAGGAAATAAGCCCACCACTATTCATAGGTTATTCTAAGAGGAGTTAGCTAAGACAAAGGCCAAGATAATATGTTTCAATTGTGAAAAAAATGGGAGAAAGGCCATAGATGTAGAGAAGAACAAATAAGAGAACTGTGATTCTGCAAGGGTGTTGAATGCCATTGATGAGTCTTCTAAAGAGGAATAAGAGACAACTTTATTAGATAGTGAGTCAACAAAGGAAGCTCATGTCTTTATTTATGTTATGGCACAATTTTGGTGTTTGCAAATCCTTGTAGTCACTGGCTAAATCAAGGGCCAACTCTTTGTGGTCCTAATTAATGATGGCAACACTCACAACTTCATTAGTAAGAAACTTGCTAACCAACAACATTGCTATGTCTGCTCCTTAAACATTTTGCAAAGTATGGTGGGAAAAGGGATAACCATGCCCTCTGGGGGCAAGTCAATGTCCAATTCACTATGAGGGAATATCAGATGACCTTTGACATATATAATTTGTCCCTTAGTGATGTTGATGTGATGTTGGGAGTACAATGGATGCAAACATTAGGGCCACTCGTTTGTAATTATTCTTAGCATCTTACAAAATGTAGTTGACAAGGAATGGAATATACTTTGCAAGGTATGAAGGTTGGGGATGTTCACCTAGTTAGTTCTCATTGCTTGGAGAAGCTGTTAAAAAAAGGGGATTTTTGGCATTATGGCATAGTTCCCCTCTATTAAAGCTCAAACTGCCTCACATCCTTTTTTATCCTTCAAATTTGCAAGGGATATTGGATTAGCATAGCCTAGTTTTTTGAGGAGCCTTAAGGGCTGCCTCCATTGTGGTCATATGACCATGCCTTTCCTTTAATACCAAATTCAAGTCATGGAGAAAGGTATTTCCAAAATGGCTTTTCGAACATGTGAATTTCTCGATGAATTTTTGGTTGTACCCTTTGGCTTGACTAATTCTCCTTCTTACCTTATAGAGTTTGATGAATATGGTGTTCAAGGGTTGCCTCTACAAATTCATCTTTGTTTTTTTGATGATATTCTCATTTCTAGTTGCAGCTGGGCTCGTAATCTTCGACATGTGTAGATTGCCCTCAAGATTTCAAAGGATCATTCCCTTTTCACTTAGAACTCTAGGTGTGTCTTTGGGCTGCAACAAGTGGATTATCTTACACACATTATTTCGTAAGAGGGAGTGCAAGTGGATCCAAAAGAGGTGGAGGCAATGCAAGAGTGGCCTATACCCAAATCCATGAATGTCTGTAAGGTTTCTTGGGCTTACTAGGTACTATTGCAATCTTGTTTGGAATTATGGTAAAACTGTAGGACCTTTGATAGTATTGCTTAAAAATACATGTACTTTTGAGTGGAATGGCGAAGTAGAATTGGCCTTCCATGCCCTTAAAGCCATTACATGCTCCATCCCAGTTTTGGCAGTTCTTGATTTTCAGAAACCATTTGTTCTACAGTGTGATGCCTTGAATTCAAGTATGGGTGTTGTTCTGATGCAAGAGGGCAGGCTACTTGCCTTCGCTAGCAAGCAACTTACAATGCAAAATTTAATTAAATTTACCTATGAAAAAAAGATGATGGTTATTCTATGGGTTTATCAATGGCCTCCTAACAGGTTGTAAAATCCAAATCAAAACTGATCATCATAGCCTAAAACATTTCTTGTAGCAAAGAGTGTATTCCCTTGCACAATGGAGGTGGGTGACTAAAATGTGGTGTCAATGCACTTTCAAGTAAGTATGAAGAGGAACAATCATTGTTTTATCTCGTAGTTCTAATACCCACATGCATGGAAGTGGTTTGTCTAGAAGGGGAAGCTAATCCAAAATTCATCATATTATTAGATAGTTGGAACAAGATCCTTTGTTGGTGTTGAGGTTTACATGGTTGGGAGTTGGGAGTTGGGACAAGTGCTGAATATCATGATTGCATTTATTTATGTAACAACTCCTAGCACAAGCATCAATTTACTCATGGACCTTCATTCCTCCATAGTTGCTCAATTTGGCTTCCTAAAGATGTATAATCATGTCAAGCGGAATTTATTTTGGGAGGGACTCAATTAGGATGTCAAAACTTTTGTGGCTGGGTGTGATATGTTAGCATGTTTCTTGAAGATGGTGTTTCTTTTGTGAGGGACGCAAGTAGGATGCCAGAACTTTTGTGGCTGAGAGTGATATGTGTTAGTGCAACAAAGAGGAAACAGTCAAATTGATAGGATCTTTATAGTCTCCTCCTATTCTAGACATGGCTTGGGTCAATATTTGTATGGATTTCATCTAATGTTTCCGAAGTTTGTTGGTAAAGAGGTCATTTTGTTTATTAACCATTTGACTAAGTATACACATTTTGTGCCCAACCCTTACCATTACAAAACAATAGTTGTGGCACAACACTTCTTGGACACAATCTTCAAGTTTCATGGTAAGCCTTGCTCCATTGTTAGTGTTTGTGATCTTTGCCTTCAAGAGCAACTTGTTGCAAGAATTATTTAAGTTGTAGGGCATTTAATTATTTAAGAATTATTGAACATGAGGTCAATATTTGTATGGATTTCATCTAATTCTTCTTAAGTTTGTTGGTAAACAGGTCATTTTGGTTATTGTTGACCATTTGACTAAGTATACTCATTTTGTGCTCAACCCTACCCTTACACAACAATAGTTGTGGCACAACACTTCTTGGACACAATCTTCAAGTTTCATGGTAAGCCTCATACCATTGTTAGTGATTGCGATCTTGCCTTCAAGAGCAACTTTTTGCAAGAATCATTTAAGTTGTAGGGCATTCAATTGAACATGAGTTCAGCCTATCATCCTTGAACTCATCCTTGGATTGATGGCTAAACCAAGGCTGTAAATAAATGCTTAGAAACTTACCTTGGATGTTTTGTGTCTGAGCAACAAGGGCAATGGCTTGGATAGTTGCCACTAGCAGAATGGTGGGTACAATACCTCTTATCATAGTACATCCAGGAAGACCCTTTATGAGACTCTCTATAGTCAACCCCCACCTTCTTTGGCTACTTATATACCAAGTTCTTCCAGGGCACAGACTGTTGATAGCTCCCCTTCTCAATGGGAGAAATTCCTTAGGGTCATTAAGGATAGTTTGTAGCAAGCACAAAACTGTATGAAGCAGAGTAGGTGAGTCAGCACAGGTTTGAGTGTATTTTGAAGTTGGTGATTGGGTCTTTTTGGCACTACAACCTTACACACAATCTGCCTTATGTGACTAGGTGGTTCATAAATTGGGTCCAAAATTTTATGGCCCTTATCAAGTGGTGACGTGTAATCTCCCACTTCACATCTCTTGAAAGATCCGCTCGGTTTTTCATGTCTCTTGCCTGAAGAGAATTATAGGGCAAATCACACGAGTATTGGCAGAACTTTCCACATTGGATGAGGACTAAGAGGGATCCATCTGTTTGGAACCAGAGGTGATCTTATACAAACATGCAAAGCATCTTCACAATTGTGTTGTTGAAGTGGTTTTAGTCCAATGGAAAGGAATGCAACAAAAAGGTGCTACATGGGAGCCTGCGGGCTGCCAGTATTCCTTATAAGTTTACTCATGTCAAGTTTTGAGGACAGAGCTTTTTATGAAGGTGGAGAAGGGGAAGAGGGAAGCGGTGAGGGGGAGTAGCTGTATTAGATATAATATTATGGTCTGATTAATGTTACACACAGGCATTTATTGCTTATGCTGATGTTGTAATATTACACATCAATTATGTACACTAAGGTAACTTACAGAATGTATATTACAACTGCCAATGCAACTTTCCTGTACATTTATAAATGCAGCATACATACATTGGAGTGTGCCACACAGATTCTCTCAATTGTTGTGCATTATGCATCGATTCTTCCAACAGGACTGAAGTATCTAAACTGCCTTGGGATATTATCTGATATGAGACCCCTTGTGATAGCTGTACTTGCAATGACCAACAAAATGCTTTTTGCATAGACGGATATAGAGTTGTGATCAGACTGCCTACAATTAATGGGCTAAATATGGGATGAGATTGATTACTAGAGCATTTGCCCACAAAAGAGATCACTGGCCATGAAAGGGGATCTCCCATCACCAGTAAAGGAGACTGCCTATTGCATAAAGGAAGTATTTGCATCCTTTTATTAGGGAGACAGCCTACCATTCATGAAATCAGAATGCCAGTAGGTAGGAAAAAATAAAATTGCCAACTTAGTAAAAGACAGTGGATGGAAGGAAAATTGAAGTAACCATTCCTTCATTTGCATGTAGGTTGACAGACAAGCAGTCAGAAACATGTCACATGCATCAGCACTGACAGTTTAATTTGTGAAATCAATTTACACGAGGAAAACAAAAGATAGTAAGCCACATTAACTGTGGTTTAAAAAATACCATTGGATTTTACCAGGACTTTTAAAAATATTCGATAGAATCAAGTCCAGGATCTGAGAGAGACTGTGCCTATGTTTCAAAGCAGGATTCTTGTAGAAATTTCAAGGTATTTGCCCAGGATAATCTTTCAATTCTCCAGAATTTTAGGGGAATACTTCTGCCTAAAGTAAAGAATCCAATAGAAGATACCATGGAAATTTATAGTCAATAGCAAATAGCTGCCAGAAATGCTGAACCCATTTTTCTAGAGAGCGAAATAAATGGTATGTGGCTTTTGTAGGATTGACATCAAATTAATCATCTCACCTTGGCAATTTCACTGTGGACATTTTTAAATTTAATACTCTCCTTTATGTTTTTAGCTCTCGTGACAGCACATATATTTACAAGGTTCTACAAAAAATGTTAATCAAGTATGCTTATCATAGCCAGGCACTCATTTATTGTTGTTTGGCTATGTGCAGGGTAATTTTATAGGACCACGAAATTGCTGGACAGGCTCTGCTTTACGTACTGAAGCTACTGGCTATGGATTGGTACATGCACTTATAGCCAAGCTATAAGCATATGTTTTGAGCATTGTAGTGGGCTTGGCATTGCTCCTGAATATAGTATTATAATTTATTTCAAATATGGTGTTTGTTCTATGTTCATGCAGAATATGATTATTTAGTCTTTTTCGTTGCTCTTTGTAAAAACTATTTTTGATTAATCATTTACTTTTTGCTTCCACTGCAGGTGTATTTTGCACAAATGATACTTCTCCATATGGATAGACAATTGAAAGGCTTGAGGTGTATAATCTTTCCAATATAAAATACCTCTTTGCAGCGAACATCTTTATTATGTACATAAATAGTTGTCAGATCTTTTAGATATTAGGAAGTTGAAGATAACAGAGTGTTTAAGGGGAGATATCCATTTCTTATCATTTCATGACATCATCATGCAACTTAAAGATTGAGGGATGAAGATATAAACCTAGTGCACACGTACTTTTTTCCTCCAGATGTGTTGTTAGTGGGGCTGGAAAAATAGCAATGCATGTTTTGGAAAAGCTGCTTGCTTTTGGGGCGGTTCCTATTACAATATCAGGTAGTCACTTGGTCCTCGATCTTCAGCTCTAAGATAATGAGCATATGAAGCAATGTGAATTTCTTATTTCATTTCTCTTTCATTGATAATTGATACACAGAAATCCAAATGCTAAATGAGATTAGATGCCAAGCTTATGTTTTCAATTTTTTAATTTAAATGTTTTTTGGCATTTTTAAAGAACAAAAAGAAACATAGAAAACTAGTTAGTTTTATATATTTTTACATTTAGCATGGTACAATCACTCTTAGGTTGTTGTTTTGTGGGTTGTAATTTTTGAAATGTGTAACCATCTCATCTGGCCGACGAGTGGATTACTTGTATAGAAGAAATGGGTTCATGAAACACAACATTGAGCTCAACAGCCTCAGAAGAATGCCACACTCAGAAAATGCTATTTAATAATAAAAAACTAGAACTTAATGAAACATGGTCAATAGTCTATCGATCATCAAACAACTAACACAAAATTAAGTTCAAATGGTGTGGGGTATTTTTGAGCAATTGCAGACTGTTATAATACATCTTTCAATAGAAGGAGAGAAATAAATTTGTAAAGAAGCATTTCCTCTCAAGGACTGTTACTGTTTTGATTGGTGAGCAAAATCTAGCAAACCAACCTTTCTTTTATAGAAAATCAAAATATATCAAGGTTACCCCAAGTTTCCGGGACGGGGATGGTGGGACGAATCCCCAAGTTTCTGATTTTTGAGGCCAAAATTAGGGACGGCTATATAAAAATATAGGGAAATTTTAAAAAATATTGGGAAATTTTAAATATTCATATGATAACATGGATAAGGCATGCATAATACACATTATAGTACAGTAACATATAACATTTGTGTTCAACTTTATGCCAATACTCAATACGCATTCAAAATTAACATACACGAATCATGAAACAACCTCCAAGTTATAATTTATAAACTTATATCAAAATGCCCAATGGCTACATTGCTGCCAAATAGTTTTAAAGTTTGCTATGAAAATCAAAATACAATGTCAATAATGAATACAAAATAAACAAAGTCAAAGAACACTGTTGCCCCTAATCATCCCTCATAACCGCATCAAAATCAAAGTCATCCTTTGAGTCACTACCATTGTGATGCTCCTCCTCAACCAACGGAACCCCAACCAAACCCTTAGTTGTCTCCTCCTTATCTACCTGGGCCACATCCTTGGGATCAATATCCCACTGTAGAGTTGGAGTCTGCCAATCTTGAAGCCGAAGAGCACTATGAACGGCCACTAGCTTCTCCGCTCGTCTAGAGGTAAGTTTATTCCTCTTGAAGGAGTGGATAAAGCTATACGTGGACCAATTCCTCTCTGCAGCAGAGGAACTAGCAACCCGCGCAAGAAGGTGAGTAGCAAGTGTCTTTCAACTGCGGTGTATCCCTCCCATGATAGGTCCACCATCCAATAGGGTTCAATTGAGCTAATATAGCTCTATCCAACCTCACCTGTGGTTTACTCAAGTTTGGGCCAGTAAGATTTGCAAAGTCTAGGAATTGTGACCGAATTAGTGAAGCTTGCTCTGGTGGATAAATCTTTTCAATGGCCTGTGTGAACCCATCTAAAACCTCACCATCATCACATGGAGGCACCCTACCAGGCCTTGGTGCATACCATTTTGGATTTAGAGCAAAGGCAGCCATATGAAGTGGAGTGTTCATTGTATTCCACCTCCGCGTCACAATGGGCCTAATGTGTTGCTCATATAAATCCAAAGTGGGGTCCTTTGCCGAAATAACTTGCTTGATCTTCCCAAGCATAGTGTCAAATGTCTCATAAATCTCTCCAAGACTAGGAGAATCTGTATCAACATATCTGATGACATCTACAATAAGGGAGATGAAGGAGCAAATATAACTGCAAAATGCAAACAAAAAGTTCAAAATAATTAGTTGACGAGTTAATTGACATGTTAGAAACTTCAAAAGTTGGAACATTGCACAATAAAATTAAAATATTAAAATCAGAAATTTAATATGAAAATCATCTATCTAATGTCTTATCTCACATTGGCCCACCAATCGTCATCGAGGATCTTTTGTTTGACGGTCTTTCCTTCAATAGAACTTGCATTGGGCCATCTAGTCCACTCTACATTGACCATCATCGCTTGTAGAGGCTCATACACCTCTACCATCCTCTCTAACAAGATGAAGTATGTGGCATATCTACATTCAATGTTCATTCATTGATTCAATGATTCATTAAAAAATAAAAATTTAAAACAAAATCAGATTATGAATACAAAATTACAAATTGAAAGTGAAACAAAATGAAGAAGTGGCATACCTTGTCTCAACAGGTTTGAGAAACTCCTTCTTTGAAAATGTTCTGAAAAGAGCAAGTGAGGTGTGGTGATTGCAAATAAACATCTGAATATCTCTAGCTTCTGCCACCGTTTGCTTCACCCAATCCAACTTCCCTATGTCTTTCAATGCATGAACACAACATGGGGTCCAAAATATGTGCCTGTACTTACCCTCCACCATCAAGCCATTCGATTTGCACACATGTGTTGAATCAGTGATCACCTGCACCACATTTGCAGCCCCAACCTCTTCTATGGCATCTCTCAAAATGGAAAACTGGAATTCCGCATCCTTACGTCTCTCCGAACAATCTCCGGATCTAAGAAAATAAGAACCAGCAGGGCATGCGACTATGACATTGGTGAGTGGCCGACATCTACAATTAGTCCACCCATCCATCACTATAGAGCACCCCGTCCTCATCCACATTTGCTTCATCTCCTCCATTAACACATTAACTTTGGAGCACTCTTTGTCTAGGAGGGTGGTGCGTAGCTTATGATCTCTAGGGGGTATGAATGAAGGACCAACAATGGCTATGTCTTTCACCATTTGTTTGAAATAAGAACGGGCCACATGAAATGGAATGGCATGTGCAAAAATGAATTTGGCAATGGAGGATTCAGTGGTTTCTCGTGCTTGGTTATTAAACATGGACTCAACTGAGGTTGCCTTTTCACTACCACTCACCTTCCTCTTTCCTCTTAAGACAACTCCACTACTACCAACCATGGAAGGACTAGGAGTAGGCATAGATGATTGTGAACTTGGGAAAGAAGGAAACCCACCTTGAACCCCACCATCACACTCTATTTGAATTTTTTGGCACTCTAAAAATAAGTTATCTGTCAATGAAGGACACACTCTAACTCCATGGCCCACCTCACCCAAAAAATGAGATCTAACCAGGGAAACACGGGAACGCGTCCCCTAGTCTTTTGCCCATCGTACCGGTACCAGGGACGTCTCGGGGACGGGGGACGCTTAGGGGACGGCTGACAACCGTCCCCAAAAAGTTACCTTTTTTCAGGGACGTCCCCGAATTGAGGAAACGTTTCAGAAACGGCTATGGAACAGTCAACTGTCTAGGGGACGATCAGGGGATGCCTAGCCATCCCTCGACCATCCCCTTTTTCCCAGCAGCAATTTAACACCAAAAAAAAACCAAATTTAAAATTTGTTTTTTTTAATGCTTTTGGTTGTGGACCCCACACCCTCCCAACCCTAATATGGCAACTTAAAACTTCTTTTTACCTTCATTTGACCTCATTTTAACTTCCCAAAAAAAAATTGCAGCTAAGAGCAAAGTGAGAAGAGAAAGAGGAGGGTTTGAAGGATTTGTTGGAGAAGAAAAATCAGCATTTAGAAGGAGTCTGATTTTGATGCAATGTTGGCAGATGCCGAGTAGAGGCAGCCATAATACTTTCAGTTTCTATCACTATGTTTTGGATACTTGTGACTTTGTCATTTTGACATTTGTAGTGTAAACTCGTAGCCTTTGGGCATTTTATTATTTTATATCATATGCACATTGACTGTTTGACATGAATTATGGTCCATGGAAGCAATTAGGCAGCTTTAGTATTAATTTGTTCGACTCTATGATGCATATGTCAATATGATTGGTGATTACATTTGCAACTTTATGAATGTTCATTGTTATGATTATCGTTACTCATATGAATATCTAAAATTTCCATATATATATATAGTCGTCCCCTCGTCCCCAAAAATCCCCTCAAAAAAATGCCGTCCCTGAAACTCGTTCTGCCGTCCCCCCTACCGGAAACTTGGTGGAACATAGGACCTAACTCTTGTGTAGCTGCCCCTAAATTCCTTTTCACAAACATGGCAAAACCAAAACCTACTCCCCCTTGAATTTTTTTGTCTTTCACCCACGGGTGTAACATATCGAAGGAATGGTTTTTTTTGGGTTCAATGGGTTTCTTGCATAGTCTTCCACGGTTTTGGTATTGGTCAATGAAGGAGGGCATTGGATTGGGTTTCTTTGCTCTCTAGTTCTACTACCACCCCCACCACTTTCCCTTCTAGTTTGCATTTCAACTTCACTATCACTCCCACCCTCACTGCTGCCATGTTTTTTGTTTTTAGAATGCAAGTTTCAACTGAAAATTAAAAAAAATAAAAAAAATCAAACAATGTATGCTTCACATTTTGCAAAAAAATGAAAACAAAAAATAGGGAAAGGAAATGCATACCTCGTTGGTGGATTTGCACTTCCAACAACTCTATTTCAACCTCCTCTCCTCCTTCAAGCTGCTGCTCCTTCGCCTTCAATGGCTGCAACTTTTTTTGCTCTCAAACCCTTGGCTGCTCAAACAAACAAAATGCATAAAATGAGGTTAGAGAGGCCCTTTTTCCTTCATAAGGGAGTCAAACTCAATGGGGCCCACACATGCCACGTAGGTTGGGCCGTGACTTTTTTGTTTTGTGTTTTTTTTTTAATGTTTGAAGTTGCTAAACGCGGGAGACGGCTGGCCATCCCCGGGACGGTCGAGGGACGGCTCAACTGTCCCTCTTTCGGTCCCCTACCGTCCCTCGGTACCCGGGTACGGGGCATTTGGGGAGAGGGGGGGGGGACACGTCCCCGGGTTTTTCCCTTAAATATACTAGCGTTGGAGGGAATGCCATTCAACATGCTTGAAGAATTTTAGGCTTAAATTCAGTTTTTGGTTTGCACTTACTATATTTTATGATTTGTTCCTTGAATGGAGATTTAGTTTGACGTGCTAGCAGCTTTCTTCGTTTTTTGTGGATCTGAATTTGCATTTCTTCGTTTGTTTGACTCTTTGCGATGCATCTATGTGGTAAAATATTTTAACTCCTCTCTGAGTTGAAATTCATATTTTTATCATTTCATCAGAGCTTTTCCACATGGTTGTTAATTGTTTCATTTCTCCTGCACTTTGGGCTTAATTTTATTACAGCATCTTCTTTTAGTCTGTGAGGTGACTACACATGTTGCATCTTGTTTCATGCTAATTGGATTTGTTTTTACTTAAGCTTTTGAGGCCTTTTGACAAGCCTTCACAGAGTTAACAAGAATGCATCTTCAACTTAGGGAGATGATGACATTTGTCACAATTTCATCTTCTGTCTTCCTTGGTGCTTTCTTTCGAGAGTTGTTAAGTTGATTTCTCAGGGCAGGCAAGATTGAGACAAGTGTCTCCATCTCACCATTTGTTTCTCTAGAACTTGTATGTTATGGGCTTTAAACTTTTTCAAGTCCTTTCATCTTAAAATAACATGAGATGGTGACAAGTGTCATCAACTCAGTTTTCTTTTCCCCCATAGTAACTCCTATGCCAAATGTAAAATCTTCCTTGTATCCATTCTTAGGAAAAGTGTGTCGAGGACATGTACTATATCACCTATTGCCTTCTTGGTGTCTTCCTCCCAAGTACTTGAACTCTTATTTTTTTTGTAGCACAAGATGGGGACAACCATCACCAACTCACATTCCTTCCATCTAGAGTTGTGTTTTTCTTGAAGTTTTTAACCTTTCCCTAATTCATTTATTGGTGTGCAAGAGGACACTTGGCATCCTCTCACATCATCTTGTCAGGAAGGCTTTTAAAATGGAACATGTGAGTCCTGTTTATCTCCATTTCTCTCTGAAGAAATCAGGAAATGACACATGTTAGCCCCTTGGTGTTAGCTCATTTGCCTTTGGGTTTTCTTTTCTTGGTAATGCTTTTGTTGAAGGGTAACATAGGTGTGACACTTGTCACTCCCTCTATCTCTTCTTCCTTAGGGTTCTCCTTTCGAAGTATTTGTTTCTCAGTGCGTAATAACCCTTTGAGAGAGCAAGAAAGTGGCACATGTTGCAAATGTGTTCCAAGAGTAGGCCACTTTTTTTTTTCTTCAAATCATTCAGAGTTGTTCTTTCCTCATATTCTTTTGAGATTTTAGCAGATTGTGTTTAAATTCTGGGACCCTGTGAAACAAATAGCCTGAATTTGATGCCTTAAATGACCGGTTATTTGTGGGAAAATGTTCATGTTGATATGTTATCATTTTGAGACCCCCTTTGATTATATATTCATTGCTTCTTTGAGAAGGTTAACTACTCTTGAGAATCATTTGTTTATGGATTTGACAAACATGGTAGATTTACATTTCTCCAAGGGAAAATTAATGAATTTATATGCAAACTAAATTGATACAAATGGGTTTGAAAGAGAAAAGGGAGTACAAACAACTTGTGGAGAACAATGGGCCACTATGTTCATACCTGAAGATTGCACTTAGATAATTATAATGACTTGTAATTTTATTTCAAGGATGCAAAGCAAGCAGAAGGATCCTTGACAAATCCAGATACAGAAGCAGTATACTGCTACAACATTAAGTCTTTTCTTAGTTACATTGGGCTGCAATAAGAATTGAAGTATAATGACTTGTATTTTTATTTTAGAAGGTCATGAATGATGTGATGACACAGAATGTGTGGAGTTGGAGGAGAATGGGTTCTGGAAAGTTAAGGGTTGCAGGGATTCCAACTGGTGAACAACTTCAATAGGAATGTTGTTGAGGTTTAGAGAGTGCACTTAATGATCTGTTTTCCTCTGCTTTTTGTTTAAAACATAGCACTCAAATTGCAGTGGGAAGATAAAGAAAGGAGAGGGAAATAAATTTTTTGATGCGTACAAGTGTCTTGTTTCAACTCAATTTTCTAAAACCTTGTTTATCATTTATTTAATGGAAATCAATAGATGTGTAACTGATTGCGAAAAGTAAATTGACAAATGCACCTTTGGGGAGTCGAAGGCTGGACTGGAGATAAAAAAAGTCATATTGTTTGCTATTAAGAGTGAATGTTTCATAAATGGATGTGGTTAATATTAGAAATTATTACTGCTATCTCTATCAGTAATCAACCTCCATTTCCTTTTTTATTGGAGACACATTGCAATTGCTAAATTGTTTAATATATTTTACAAGTTAATATTTAAATTTTAGTATACCCAGATCAAATATCCTTGATGTTTCCTAATTCTATGTTTAGAAATCTTAATTCTTTCCTCTAATGTTTAGGAAGTTTCAGTCAATCAAAATTGGATGTGAGTTTTATTTCCATGTCTTTAACAGATTCTAGAGGTTATTTGCTTGATGAGGATGGATTTGACCTTGTAAAGTTGGATCTTTTAAAGCAAATTAAGGTTCAGCAGCGAAGCTTAAGGTGAGTAATTCCCAGTAGTAAGATTATCCTAGGTTTAAACTTTTTATATATATATATATATATAATATATATCGAGGAATTACTTATATTAATATTGACTACTTAATGTTTCTTTCAGCTGTCATAAGTTGATTAATTTTATTTAGCCTCTTTATGATGCTATGTCCTATATTTAATCAGCCTTGGAATTGTTACTTTCAGGCTTGGAAGTGCTTCCTTAGGCTTTCTTAAATTATTACTGTATTATATTTTTCCAAAAAAAATAAAATAATAATGTTTGGATTTTCAGGGAGTATCTCAAAACATATTCAAGAGCCAAGTACTTTGATGAGGCAAAACCATGGAGTGAGCAATGTGATATAGCATTCCCATGTGCTACACAAAATGAAGTGAATCATGCTGATGCATTAAATTTGGTCAACTCTGGGTGTCGAATTTTAATAGAAGGTATTCTTGGAACCCATGCTCACTTTGTATTTACTACATTAATTCTACTTTTGTCAAATATAGGATCATATTTATTTATGGAGAGAAGTGTATGCTGCTATTTTTTACCAGGATCAAATATGCCCTGCACAGCTGAAGCTGTAGATGTTCTCAGGAAATACAAAGTTCTTGTAGGACCAGCGAAGGCTGCTACAGCTGGTGGAGTAAGCATTTTTATATTTACAAAAGGCAGTAGATGACTGGTTGGGTAGTATTTTTGATTTCAAAGATAGGAAGGTGTGGGCAATATATATAAGCTTTTTCCTAGGTTACCGGTTCTGGTTCTGGTTCTGGTTTGGGTTTGGGATTGCCGGTTGGGTTTTGTCCATTCAAAAACATATAAAAATAATATAGATAGTCTTCATTAGATCCAAATTAAAACTAAAAGAAAGCTAAAAAGTAAAATCTAATTAAAATATATTTTATTAATTAAAATTTGAAACAATCAACTAGAGGATCAAAACTAAAAATCATTGGGGCACGTGTCCACTTTGTTTTGGCGACTTTACATATGAGCAGGGTGTTTCCATAGGTCTGCTGCTGGGAGAACAATGATATGAGCAGAGTTTAAATATGTCTTTTGTTTCCACTGGTGAAAAGTCGCTGCGCAGGCTGTGTCATCCACTGGCCTGCCTTTCTCGGTGGTGTGAATGCACAGCAACCAACCAGTGTCGTTTTTCTTTTGTAAAATGTCGAGACAAAATAAAAAGAAGAGATTTACAAATTTCTTATAAATGTGATTTGTAGAGGATTTGGGCAGGGCATGTGATTTTGGGCTCAGATTCACCCGGGACACCATTGGGCTCTGCTAGGTTCTTCACGGGTTCGCCCTGGTTCGTCTGGTTTGAACCCAATGTTTTTACCACTTCCTGTGTGAATCCCTGGCCTCAACTAAGTGGATCCCCAACTGGGTTTGAATCGGACCTGGATCCTGTACCTCTGCTGGACAAACCGGTAACTTAGGCTTTTTCTTTGTTTAACGTGTTAATTTCTTATCATCTGTACACCATTCAATTCTGTGAATCTTAGGTGGGAGTTGCAGAACTTGAGGCATATCAGGATGGCAATCTAATTCATTGTTCACCAGAAGAAATTGTACAGGTGATTATTGAATTATTTCATGATTTTTCAATGTAATTCATCTTTTAACCTGTAAGTTTAGAAATAATCGTCTTTCTTTATGCATTTGACAATATATTGTTTTCATCGCATACTATAGAAAAGAAAATGTACGCTTTTACTTATATATCACACCCCGTCTCTATACTTTTTTTTTTGGTTGTTATAGCAAGCATAGGTGCCCATTAGATTGAAGCTTCTGATTTCATTTTGCAGGAGTCTATGAAACATATCTATGACCTTTCCATAAAGACAGCCATTGATTATGGTTTTCTTAAAGAGAATCCAGAGTATGTTTTCTGAATCTTCAATCTATCCACTATTTATTCATGCTTGGGAAGAAGATTTTATGAAACTCCATATATTCTTGGAAATGGGAAGCTTTTGTGATGCATGTTTGTGTGGATGGCAGAAAGTACAGATATTTATGTAACTGAACTTTTAATGCCTAGTACTTTGTGGCAGGTGCCTAGGTCACGGTGGGAATATTGCAGCTTTTTTGAATATTGCACGGGCCATGATAGATCAAGGCTGTGTTTAAGCTCACATTGACAAAACAAAAAGGCAGGCCCTTATACCCTCCAGATTTATTCTTTTGGCAGAACGAGGATGCCTATGCCATCCGGAAATGAAGCCTTCTGTACAAGTACCATAGCTGCTTGGATGAGTTGCTTTTATCATTTATGTATCAATGCAGTTGACTTCCTGAGCTTCAGATGTTTTTGTCGAGGGAGTGAGCCAACTCCAGTCGAAGGTTATGCTGCAGTTCACATTGACTTTATAAAATGCTGTAGCACAAGACTCATCAACGTCATCCATTGAAATGCTTTGGTCAGTCATGTATATTATGTTCTTCATTGGGCAACTAATGTCGGGTTGAAGAACACATTATGTACAAAATGGATGGATTGCATCGATTCGTTTTGATGTAGGGGGTCAAAAGACCAAAGTTTAACGATAGATATGGAAGAGTGAAGTATGTTTCTGTGACTTGAGAAATGGCAAGCTTCAGTCATATTTCAGTGCCTACTTGTCTTTGAAGTCAAGTTGGCTGTATTAATGCTTTTTCCTTAATTATTTAATGACGTTATTCATCCATGCATCTTGTGAATGTGTCGGTTTTTTAATTCCCTCCTTTTCTGTTTTATGCAATACTTGGAGCATGAAGGGACTTAGTATACTATAAACTATAGGATACAACCTCCAACTCATGGGAGCAAGCAATTGCTACTTATAGATTACACCCTAAAAACCAGGGTTGGTGATAATGACTAGCTACTTACAAAATTAAAGATATGCAAGTTAGTTCCTTTCTTGCCTGTAAATTATTGTTGAATGTCATAGTTTGGAACTTGTGTTGACTCTAATACTATACTGTATTTTTCATCTTTACAGGGAAAGGAAACAAGAAGGTGCGATTTAGGCATCCAAAGATCTGCTAGTGTTCCAAGGATCAAGTCTGTCATGTTTCTGCAAATGTGAAACAATCACTTTTCCTGCCCTAAATAATGATGCCTGTTTTTTTGTATTTGTAATATGCAATGAAAATTTTCAAAAAAGTTGTGGTTAGAGTCCAAATGCTTTGGCAGAGACCAAGCAGCCAAAGATGGGACCTTCAAAGGCATAATGGAAATGAAAGCATAATCAAAATGCTTGCTTCTAACTTACTAAATTTGATGTAGAGAGAATTGATATAGAACATAGACCTACAATGCTATGAATCGAGGAATCAATGCTAATGAGAAAATCTTTGTCAAATGGTAAGGTTAATAGTATGCATGAAGGCTCATCATAAAATTATTGCATATGTTAGTTTAAAAGCAAGGTTAAAGTATGCATGAAGGCGAGAGAATTGATATAGAACATAGACCTACAATGCTATGAATCGAGGAATCAATGCTAATGAGAAAATCTTTGTCAAATGGTAAGGTTAATAGTATGCATGAAGGCTCATCATAAAATTATTGCATATGTTAGTTTAAAAGCAAGGTTAAAGTATGCATGAAGGCTCATCACAAAAGACAGTGAGTTGGTATGCATGACTGACAAAGGCTAAACATAAACTATATATAGCTTAACACCCAACAACCACCAATCTTTTGTAACGTCTAACATAGAGAAGGATTTACTTTGTTAGGAGTGAGTGGCATGTCATCATAGAATCTTTTCAAAAATGAGTTTGCTCAAGATCATCGAGTTTGATTGTGTTGAGCAACATAGAGAAAAGGAGGACCATTTTCCCTATCATTGTTGTTATCCATCTCTTTTCCATCATTTTCTTCAATCCTCTGCAAAGTTTGAAGTAGAATATCAGAAACCAGTTGCATGTTATTGTAGAAGCTCTTCAAGAATTCAACTTGCTTAGTTTCATCAAGGACCTGATTTTTTCTGGATAAGTAAATTGATAGAGTGGTCTTCATCATCACTATCACCATCACTGTTTGATTCGATTCCTTTATACCAAACCATTATTCTGGGTTTCTCTTTCAGATAGAGTCACCAACTTTCATACCAAATAAGGTACCTTCAGATTTTTCAGGAACAAAACACTAGCATTTTGAGCCCCTATTAGAGTCGCCAAAAATATGTTGGTAAATAGATCTGTCACTGTGATTGTTTCTCCCAAAATGATCATGTTTTTTCGATGAGTAGTGACAATTGTTCCAAAAATTAGAGAGATCGTTATGGAAGCAATCTTTCTTTGTGTTTGAGAGGGGCAACTCCTTCGTATGATAGGGGTGTTCATAGCTTTTGTGCACTTTTAACCTAAAAGTATGTAAAAGAGAAAAGGAAAAAGTCAAGGAAAATGAATCACATAAACCCCAATGGTAGACATACAAATACCAATTGAGATTTCACAATTGATTGCATATTGCAAAGGGGGTTTTAAAATTTGTTTTGATATGCAACAATGATGAAGGAAAGGTGAACAAATCTCAACATACAAAGAGAAGCTACTTCAACACATTCAAATAAATATGTCGAGAAATGATTGTGTTTCATCAATCACATAGATTACCAATAGTTTACACAATTACATAAAGTGATTATTGATTTAGCATACGAAAATTCAATAATAACAAGAATACATTTGGAACATATGAACCTAAATGCATTCTTTATTATCTTTATGAAATCATATGATTCCAAAAACCCTTTGATACATAGTGCTAAACAAAAAATTATCTCCAAAATATTCTTCTCAAAATTTTCTCTTTGTAAAAATCTTGTTACAATAGGAAAAGTCTTGTATTTGTAGGCTTGATTGGATAACCATCTTGTAACTACCTAGTAACTACCTCAACTATCGTTTACATTTTGAGAGAAATAAAATAAAAATATTTAAGTTAGAAATCCCTCAACCTTTGGGTGAATAAAGCTCATTTTCTAACTTTTAGTTACAACAAGTGACATAAGTCACTTTTACAAAAAGGGAACTTGTAACTTATGGAATTATGGGTTTCATTGCATCCTTTCTTTCAAATCTCAAAGAAGTTGTTCCTCTCCTTTGCTTACATTTTTGAAAGTAATTCCAATTTCAAATAGTCTTGCATTCCAATCTTTGTTCGATACCAATTCACATCCTTTGTGTGCAATGCTAATCTAACTCGGTGAGAAAATTGATAGTCTTTTGGGAGTTTCAATAAACCTTGAAGTGAGATAACTTTGCAAGTGAAATCTGCCACAAAATACAGCTTATCGGCTAAGTACATCCTCTTTCCATTATACTCTGATAAAACTTCCATTTTAGCACAGGGAGGGAGACCACGAATATATGACGTACATACTTTACATGTTTGCATTCATTTTGTGTCACAAACAAACTAGGTTCAATCCCACTTTTTCTTATGTCTATATGGATCTCCTTGTACTCATTAACTACACCAACATTTATTTTAAATTGCATTGGACACCATTTTCTTGAAATGTGCACCCTCTTTAATTTCTAGAGTACAAGAGGATGTAGATATAGACTCTATCTTCTATCTGCCATGGACCTCAAACTATGATCCAAATGGCACATCATGTGCTCATTGAACTGTCTCAAACACCAAAACATTGCTATTGTCAAAGAAAGCTGCAAGTTGCCACTCTATCATTGCAGTGTCTAGTGGTCACACAGGATTATTACATATTGATCTGAAGTATATCTCTCAAAGTAGACCACTATCTTGGTCAACCACATGCCATTGTGCTAA
The DNA here is from genome assembly GCA_007115665.2 of Sequoiadendron giganteum. Classification (NCBI taxonomy): domain Eukaryota; kingdom Viridiplantae; phylum Streptophyta; class Pinopsida; order Cupressales; family Cupressaceae; genus Sequoiadendron; species Sequoiadendron giganteum. The sequence goes on from CM021109.1 coordinate 626,692,342, forward strand.
CTTAACATTTGTATCTTTACACTCAATTCGATACTAATGTATAAACTTGGAATAATCATTCAAAAATTTGTTGAAAAAAAAATCCAATATAGTACAAGAAAATTCACTTCAATCGAAACATCGTCTTTAATAAAAGGTTGAAATGTCTTCAAAGCATCATGATGTGCAATCTTATCTTGGGAAGCTATCACCAACTAACAACTAACTACTGAGGCCAGTACTAGTTGAGTTGTGTTGGCATTTCAATTCGCACCTCTGGTATGTGAATTAGAAATAGACAACTATGCACAAATAAACTGCTCTTCGAATTAGGAGGGGAAACTCCCTCTTTGTTGATGCTATTTAAGAAAGTAAATTAAAACTAATTTGCCTATCTTTTTGTTCAGCTAAGAGCACAAGGTTATAAAACTCAAGCGTCGTACCTGAAATTTTCTCTTTTAGAAGTTCAATTACGACTAAGCCTACGCTAATGGTGTTTCTAACTACTCAAGTAAATGCAAAACAAGAGAGTTAGAAATGAACAAGAATGATTCTTTGATACAAATACTTAAACAAACTTTATCCCAACACACATCTACTGAAATTTCAATGCAAGTTGAAATAGAGATCATATAAGTGTAACACATAAAATTGAAATTTGAGACATTATATCAGAGCAACAAAGCAGGCACAAGACTTTATTTTCTCAAATCTCAAGAACATAAGATTACACTCTTGGGACAATAGGATTGTAGCAAAATAGGCATACGGTTTTGCGATCAACCAAGATACATTGGCACAAGTAACATGAACTGAACAATTTGCAGCTAGAAGAGACTTGCAAGATTGCTCTAACACTAAGTGAACTGAAACTAAACGACAACAACTTGCAAGCAAAATAGGCTCAAATTCTTTTTTATCACAAGCACGGTTCTTGAACAACACTGAATAACAATTAGAAGGCACTAGTAGGCTCAGTGTTTTGTTATCACGAGCATCATTGAAAATAAATGGGCAAGGCTGCTCTTATTTATAACCAAGCATACGAGTAGGGAACCCTGAAATCTCCTTGCTTTTACGAATAAGACTTGCCAACATGCAAGCTTTATTTCTAAACCTAAAACAAAATAAACTTCCACCAACCTATGAAAACCTAAAAACAAGGAAAGTGCCAACTATTACATTTTGATTTTCAATGGATAAAAATTGAGACATAAATAGAAAGAAAGCTAGAAGAAAGTTGGGAGAAAGTTGTTGCTTTAAATCTCAACCATATCTGCCAAAAAGCGGGAAACTGACTCTTTATCAAGAGTGTTAACACTTAGAGAATCTTTAACATCTTCAGCTTTTTTATGAGTTCTATTCTTGAAAAACATCACTGCCCCAAAAGATGACTCACTAATTGATAACATAGTGGCTCTGCAACTTTGTGCATTCTGACACTTCTCTTGATTTTCAATGGAAGAGTATTGTACAACTCTTTTAAAATACTTGTCATTTTTCTTCATATCACACCTTTTCACGTTCTTCAAGTGAGATGATGAAGTTTTTTGTCCATTGTGGTGTTTGAAAAGCACTTCTAAACATCGTCTGGCCTGAGGCTGCAAGATACAATATTGGCTTGGTTCTGAATCCCATGGGAGAGTGTTGTATGCTAAAAAACTTGAATTTTAACAATAAACTTGACTATGTTCGGACACCTTTTGTGCAAATGGCTAAAAATTGAAGGTTGATTTCTCTTGAAAAAGCAGTTTTCTCGAAAAAAGTTGGGACCTGGGTTTTGTAGAGAACTTTGTTTTAAGAGGACACAAAATGTCCGTTTTGGAAAATACTGAAGGCCTGTCGAAAAAACAAAAACCCTAAAATTTTAGAATTTTCATCAAAAAAGCTGAGAGCTGGGTTTTTGTGTAGAATCACATTCTGGATGAACCCAGATGATTAAATTTAAAAAAAAACTAAAGATTTCTTGGACATGCATGAAAAAAGCAGTTTTTTGAAAACTTGAAATTGGAAAATATTGACTCCCTTCTTCTGAAAACTGATGCCCTGAAAATTTAAAGCATGAAAAAGCAAGCTCCTTTGTGTCTTGATTCGGAAAATATGAAGAACTATGAAAATGCACCACGTTTTGGCTCTCAAATCTTGAAAAGAATAAAATTTTATGTCTCCTCTCTTGCTCTTGGATGCCAACCTGCAAAAAGTGAATAATGAAATCCAAAGTCTTCTTAAATGATATTGAGAATAAATAAAACGCTTTATTCTCTACTTTAAAACTTTCGAAGCTAATCCTGAGCAAGTTCGTTGAATGTAGACATTTTTTTTCAAATGATGAAGATGAAAATTGAAAAAAATTCCAAGGCATTGAACGTTGGGCGACCTTAGCCTCAAGTGCTTTTCCTTAGCAGACTTCGTCAAATTTCTTGAAATTTCAACTTTCGCTTGATTTTATCCTTTGTTCGATTTTGATTTCTGGAAGCTTGGTGAATCCAATTGACTGGTTGAATGATTCGTCACGGAGCCTGAATGAATTTGACGAAGTATGTCTGGAGACAACTTTTGGTAAAAACTTCATCATGGCCGTCAAAATCATGGGTGCCTATCACTCTCTAGGGAGCCCATCAAAACCAGTGTTAGCCATTTTTATGTTCTTTGAGTTTCAACACTGTTTCCTCACCTTCAAATGATTTTGTAAATCTAGGAGCTATATTGACCCGATTGACTATCTGTCAAGTTCGTTGGATACCTTGATGAATTATGAGAGGGATCTTCTAGAGATGATTTCTTCTTAAAACTGATTTCAGTTCCTCGCAAGTTTGGGCGCCCTTGGCTACCTGGGGCGCCTAGAATTCCAAACTTAGTTTCTTTTTGATGATTTTTAACTTTTACACTTGCTTTCTGATCTTATGATGGATTCTTGTTTCTGGATGATTTAGAGCTCTGATTGCTTGACGACTGGACTTGTCGGATAGCTCGAAGGATTCTGAGAGGGGTCTCTTGGGAGTTGCATCCTCTGAAAGCTGAGTTTAGGGGATTAAAATCTTGGATGCCTATCTCCTCCAGGGGCGCCCATGTTGGCAGAGTTTTTATTTTGTAAATTTTGACTTCCTCCTTCGTTTGACGTGCTTGCCTTTATCACTTAGCTTCGTCTTCGATATCAGTTGACTGTAGATTCTGATGAGCTTGCTGACGATTGCATTGAAGAGTTGCTTTAAGTTTGAAGAAGTCATGGTAGAGGTTGTGACTGCAAAATCATTCATTTGATACCTCGAAAGCTTGAGTGCCTATCCCCTTTTGGGGCACCCAAGTTTTCATACTTGGTCGTTTTTTACTCTGTTTCCAGCTTGAAGCTTGAGAACCTCATGTTATGACCTTTGTTTGATATGAATTTACTAACAACTAACGAATCCGATGACCATGTCAAGATACTCACTGCGAAGCTGGCAGATTTTTGAAGAGATTAAGCATATTTGCAAACCCTAACTGCAAGATTTGGGTCTCCAAAACCCAGGGGCCTATCTCCTCTTAGGGCGCCCAAAATTCTAGACTTAGAATCTTTTCTGATGATTTCATGATTTGCATTCTGCCTCTCAGCTGAGACTTCTCTGTTCAATCTTCAATTCTGGATGACTGGTTGATTAGATGACTATGTCGATGGATCCACTACGGAGTTGAGAAGATTTTGAACAACATTGCCTGGGAACTCAAATGCTAATTCCATCATTTGATGCCTTGAAAAGTTGGGCGCCTATCTCCTCCTAGGGTGCCCATGGTTGGCAGAGTTAGTTTTTATTTTGCAAATTTCGACTTCCTCCATTTGACGTGCTTGCCTTTGCCACTTCGTTCTTTGTGCACGTTCATCATTTCTCATCTTTTGTTTAGTGCTTGAATGTTTGACTTTGACGTCTGGCAGCTGACTGACCTCCATTAATGACCTTGGAGTTCCTAAAAAAAGCTTATGAAAAAGCAGAATAGACCCACTAGGGAAAAACTGATCTGTTTGTGATTCTGACTGCACCAGCCTGATGAGGAAGTATTTTAAGCCAATCAAAATCAGTTTGAACCCTAGAAGCCAAACTTTCTATTTTTCAAAAAATTTTGCCAGCATCCATTTTGAAAGAAACCTAGAATTTTTTTTAATTTTTAGAAAGTTTCTAAAAATAAAAATATTCTTAAAATTTGGGCCAAAAAACTGAAATATGGGTTTTGTAGAATTGTCCGCTCTAAGCAGACCCAGATCGTCATATTCTGAAAATTTTGAGTTTCTGACCCTTATGCAAGACATGCAAATCCCCAATTTTGACCTTCTTCGAAGATTTTAACAAGACTTCGACTCATTTCTTGAAAATGCCTAAGTGTAAGCAATTTTTTTAATTTGGGGTCTACCATTTGGCTCCGTCTGGGGACCATGTCGGATACTTTTGGCATAAGAGAACCATAGAATCTCTGTATTTTAAGCTTAGACCAGTGCCTTGTCCATTGGGTATCGAAGTCAACAACACTTTCCTAACCACCTATTGCAAGATTTTCCCTAAGTCACCTATGACGGGCCTTCCTAGAATCACCTAATAGTTGGACTTCCGTAGAAATCACCTAATAGTTAGACTTCCCTACAAAATCACCTAAAACAAGACTCCTAAACACCTAAAAGACGGCAAAATTGTTATGGAAAGGGGAAACACAACATAACAAACACATTACAGAAAGGGGAAACACATTACAAAAATAGAAAGAAAAGTTTATTGAAAGGAAATTACTCCACCCTAGAGGGATGACGTGTTGTATGTCGTTTTTGCCTGAAAAGCTTTACTTCTCTTCTCATGGGTATCACAGGAGAAAAATCTTCCAGGATGAAGATTCGCATATCTTCATACATCCAAGTAGAGGCACCTTGACACAAGTTAGAATATGGCACAAGGAAGGAAGCAGGTACCACTGAGTCACCAACTTTGTTGTCGTTCATCTTCGGGATATCTTTGTTGTCAATCTTTGGGATGTCTTTGATATCGAACTCTTCAAACCAATCGATCACGTTCCAAACCCAATTTCTATAATGTTGTAGATGATCCTTTCTGACCTGGAAATATCTTGTGATTGGCTCATTGATCAACTCCACATCCCCTTTAACACATAGGAGTTCAATTCCCATGTATTCAACATTTTTGAGGCCTAACAAAAGTGCCTCTTTTTCAGCTTTAGTGAATTCCAATTGCAGCAATCCTTCAAGAGAGATGATCATTTCCCCTTCTTTTGAACCTGAACAACTCCCATCTAAATGCATTTTCTATAATTTTGTGTCCTTTGTCAGTCTTCTTTTAGAACAAGCAATGTTCTAGTCTTCAATTCTTATTTTTTACAACGTTACACAATTACCAAGACTTGTTGCTTGATATAGTTGGGTTGGGGGGTTGGAATTTTCACCAACATGAACTGGGATATGGGCTCAGGTTCTATCTTGATTCTACTTTCCTTCACAAGAATGGTCCTGAACGACCAATCTAACTGCATCACACCTCCAAGATCTCTACAGAAGCTTCGATTCAACAACATCTCGTAGGTGGATGGGACACCAACCACTAGGATATTCATTTTTATCTTTTTCTCTGGGCAACCAACCTTGCTTGAGCATCCTTCAACTATCTAACCAACGACACCAACTTAGACTCAAGTGAATAACACTTGTCTCGTGTCTCAGTGCACGAAAGTCCCAATGCTTTCATTAATTGTAGAGGCATGATGTTGTCTGAGGCTCCTAAATCAATGATGCAATTGCTCAATTTAAATCTTCCTATATACAAAAATATATAGAAAGGTTTAGGCTTTTCTTTCTCTGGAATAGATGACTCGAGCAATGTAGGATAAATTAAAACTTCTTTCTTTACATTTATTATTCTGTCCAATTGTGAAATCTTTACCTTGGTCTTCATCATGGAGTTTACAATGTCAAAATTTTCTAAGGATGGGTCTTGAGCAGTCTCTTCCTTAACTTGTTCTTCAGCTCTCGGCCTCTCTTCTTCTTCCTTATGTACTTTCAATTGCTAAGCATGTGGAAACACAGTTTTTGAAGGTTTTCTATGATTTACTTCAAGAGAGTAGTGGCAGAGGTCTTCTTTTTCTTCAATAATGGGTTCAAAATATCCCGCTGTGGAGTCGCCATCGAAGATGTTCGTCTATGTTGAGACAACATTCAAACTTGATGTAGGGACAAAACTAGAACTGGGTGCAACGTCAGCATATCCCATGATCTGATTCTTTCTTATATTTTCAGGACATGTAGAGCCGGTATGTGCATCGATGTCATGGAAAGAAAAAAATATCGCATTTTGTGCAGCTTCAATTGTTAGTCTTGGTGGGGGTGCTAGCAACTGTGGCTGAAAATTATTTCTCTTTGGTTGGTATGGTTGTTGAGCTAGAGATCTGATAGAATCTATTTTCGTCAAGCCGAAAGTAATCATATTATCCTCCAACTCGATGGCATGCTCTTGAGCATTCGTCAATTTTGTACATCTTGTCATCTTGAGGAAGAAGGCTATCTCTGATGGAAGAGAATTTATGAAGCAGCTCATCATAATCTTCGGTGATGGATTAAGTGTAGAAGAAAGTCGTGTAACAAGATGATTAAATCTTGCTACAAATTCCCTCATGTGCTCCTTGTGCTCCATCTTGGAATTTGCAAGTTGGGCAAACAACCAATGACTGTCTTCAAAAAGCTTGAATCTCGCCAAAAATTTCTCGCTAATAGTTGCCCAGCTTGTGATAATGCCCGACTCCAGATGATTGAACCAGTCAACAACATTCCCAACAAGAGTCTCCACAAAGAGATGAACAACGATGTCTTCATGTGCCACGTGTAGAATGTCACAAGCCATTGAGAAGGTTGAAATATGATCATCGGGATGTTGAGTTCCATCTCCATGAAATCGTGGAAAGTGCTTCCTTGACCCTTTAGGTAACTCATGATGTTCCCGCAAAGCCAAAGGTCCAATGATGTTACCCCAAGGTAATGGGGGTGGACGCCTTAGATTCCTGCAAGCATTATTGTTGCTATCACCAATTGCTTTTGGTTGGATCACGCAATAGGGTGCCATATGGTCATTCTTGTGTCATAAAGCGTAAGCTTTCTTTGAAGTTTCATGCCTCATGCCCCACGGTGGGTGCTAGAAAACTGTTGGTGTTTCAATTCCCACCTCGGCTATGTGAATTAGAAACGAATAACTATGCACAAATAAACTGCTCTTCGAATTAGGAGGGGAAGCTCCCTCATTGTTGATGTTAATTAAGAAAGTAAGTTAAAACTAATTTGCCTATCTTTTTGTTCAACTAAGAGCACAAGGTTATAAAAATCAAGTGTCATAGCTGAGATTTTCTCTTTTGGAATTTCAACTACAACTAAGCCTACGCTAATGACGTTTCTAACTACTCAAGTAAATGCAGAGCAAGAGAGTTAAAAATGAACGGGAATGATTCTTTGACACGAATACTTAAACAAACTTTATCGCAACACACATCTACTGAAATTTCAATGCAAGCTGAAATAGAGATCATATAAGCATAACACATAAAATGAAAATCCGAGACACTATATCAGGGCAGCAAAGTAGGCACAAGAATTTATTTTCTCAAATTTCATGAACAAAAGATTACACTCTTAATGGGACAACAAGATTGTAGTAAAATAGGCATATAATTTTGCGATCAACCAAGATACATTGGCACAAGTAATATGAACGGAACAACAACTTGTAGCTAGAAGAGACTTGCAAAATTACTCTAACACTAAGTGAACTGAAACTAAATGACAACAACTTGCAAACAAAATAAGCTCAACAATTTTTTATCACAAGCATGGTTCTTGAACAACACTAAGTAACAATTATAAGGCACTAGTAGGCTCAGCGTTTTGTTATCACGAGAATCATTGAAAATAAATGGGCAAGGCTTCCCTTATTTATAACCAAGTAGAGGAGTAGGGAACCCTAAAATGTCCTTGCTTTCACAACTAAGACTTGCTAACATGCAAGTTTTATTTCTAAGCCTAAAGACAAACTTCCAACAACCTATGAAAACCTAAAAACAAGGAAAGTGCCAGCTATTACATTTTGATTTCCTTCTTCAAAGAATGGATAGGAATTGAGACAGAAATAGAAAGAAAGCAAGAAGAAAGCTGGGAGAAAGATGTTGCTTTAAATCTCAACCATATCTGCTAAAAAGCAGGAAACTGTCTCTCTATTAGGAGCATTGATACTATCTATAGCCATATTCCACTTTTCTAAGATCTTCTCCTCTTTTGCAATCAAATTTAGAGAATCTTTGACATCTTCAGCTTCTTTATGAGTTCTATTCTTGAAAAAAATCATTGCCCCAAAAGATGACTTGCTAATTGATAACTTGGCAGCTTTACAACTTTGTACGTTCTGACACTTCTCTTGAATTTCAACGAAAGAGTATTGTACAACTCTTTTTCTATACTTGTCTTTTTTCTCATATCACACATTTTCACATTCTTCAGCTGAGATGATGAAGTTTTGTGTCCATGGTGGTGTTTGAAAAGCACTTCTCAACATCGTCTAGCCTGAGGCTGCAAGATACAATACTGGCTTGGTTCTGAATCCCATGGGAGAGTGTTGTATGCTGAAAAACTTGAATTTTAGTAGTAAACTCGACTATGTTCAGACACTTTTTGTGCAAATGGCTAAAAATTGAAGGTTGATTTCTCTTGAAAAAACATTTTGTGAACCTGGGTTTTGTAGAGAACTTCATTTTAAGCCAGATCATCCATTTTCAAAAATACTTAAGGCTGGTTGAAAAAGCAGAAACCCTAAAATTTTAGAATTTTCATCAAAAAAGCTGAGAGTTGGGTTTTGTGTAGAATCACGTTATGGATGAACCCAAATGATTTGATTTTCAAAAAAATTGAAGATTTCTTGGGCATGCGTGGAAAAAGCAGTTTCTTGAAAACTTGAAGATTTTCCAAAGTTGTAAAGAATTGAAAACCAAGCTGACCCAGATTATTGAAATTGGAAAATATTGACTCCCTTCTTCTGAAAAATTGATGCCTTGGAAATTTGAAGCATGAAAAAGCGATATCCTTTGTGTTGATCCAGAAAATATGAAGAACTGTGAAAATGCACCACGTTTTGGCTCTTGAATCTTGAAAAGAATAAAATTTTATGTCTCCTCTCTTGCTCTTAGATGCCAACCTACAAAAAGTGAATAATGAAATCCAAAGTCTTCTTAAATAAGTTTTGAGAATAAATAAAAAACTTTATTCTCTGCTTTAAAAATTTTGAAGCCAATCCTAAGCAGGTTCATTGAATGTAGACACTTTTTTCAAATGATGAATGATGAATGTTGAAAATTTTTCTAAGCATTGAGTCTTGGGCAACCTTCTTATCCTAGGGTGCTTTTCCCTAGCAGGCTTAGTCAAATTTCTTAATTTCAACTTTTGCTTGATTTTATCTTCTGTTTGATTTTGATTTCTGGAAGCTCGGTGAATCTGATTAACTGACTGAATGGTCCATCAAGGAGCCTGAGTGAATCTGACAAAGTTTGTTTGGAGACAATTTTTGATAAAAACGTCATCGTGGCCTTCAAAATCATGGGTGCCTATTTGTCTCTAGGGCACCCATCAAAACCAGTGTTAGCCATTTTTATGTTCTTTGAGTTTCAACATTGTTTCCTCACCTTCAGATGATTTCGCGAATCTGGGAGCTATACTGACTTGATTGACTATCATATTCGTTGGATACCTTGATGAATTATGAGAGGGATCTTCTAGAGATGATCTCTTCTGAAAATTTGATTTCAGGCCCTCGCAAGTCTAGGTGCCCTTGGGTACCTAGGGTGCCTAGAATTCCATAGTTTCTTTTTTATGATTTTCAACTTTTACACTTGCTTTCTGATCTTTGGATGGATTCTTGTTTCTAGATGATCTAGAGCTCTAATTGTGTGACGACTGGACTTGTCAAATAGCTTGGAGGATTATGAGAGGGGCCTCTTGGGAGTTGCATCCTCTAAAAGTTGAGTTTATGGGATCAAAAGCTTGGGTGCCTATCTCCTCCAGGGGCGCCCATGTTGGCAAAGTTTTTATTTTGCAAATTTTGACTTCCTCCTTCATTTGACGTGCTTGCCTTTATCACTTAGCTTCGTCTTCAATATCAGGTGACTATAGATTCTAATGAGCTTACTAACGATTGCGTTGAAGAGCTACTTCAAGTTTGAAGAAGTCATGGTAGAGGTTGTGATTGCAAAATCATTCATTTGATACCTCAAAAGCTTGGGCACCTATCTCCTTCTGGGGTGCCCAAGTTTTCATACTTGGCCATTTTTTACTCTCTTTCTAGCATGAAGCTTGAGAACCTCATGTTATGACCTCTGTTTAATCTGAATTTGTGAACACCTGATGAATTTGATGATTGTGCCAAGATACTCACTACGAAGCTAGTAGGATTCTAAAGAGATTGAGCATATCTACAAACCCTAAGTACTGGATTTGGGTCTCCAAAAGCCTAGGCGCCTATCTCCTCTTAGGGCACCCAGAATTCCGGACTTAGAATCTTTTTTGATGATTTCATGATTTGCATTATGCCTCTCGGCTGAGACTTCTCCGTTCAATATTCAATTTCAGATGATTGGTGGGCAAGTGCACAAATATGGGTAGCAATTTTGTGGCCAATTTACTTTTTCATCCCGAAATAGAAAAAACGTGAGCGTGTTATAGTATAACGCACTCACATTATGGTGTGGTCATGACCGAGCCTAGGATTGGTCACTACCAAGCCATAATGCGAGTGCGTTATGGTTTAAATTTCAAAAAACCTGCACATTTTGAGTTAAAAAAATGTGCATTTTTTGAAATCAAAAAAATATTTCCAAAATGCAAGCGCGTTATAACATGCTCGCATTTTGGTCGACATTGAAATTTCTTTCTTCTCTTTTTCTTGGCTCGTTCGTCTTGTTATCTTTCAGGGAAACTATATATGTGAAATAAACATTTAAGTATAAGTTGACATTTACTTATGGATATTTATTTTCTTATACTTTAAGTTATATTTCATGTATATAGGCAGGATGTTTGAGAGTGGTTTCAGATGTCTAGGAGTTATAATGCAAATTCTAGTTTTTGGAAGATCTTAAAAATTTCAGATAGTAAAATTTAAGTAATTAGCATGTCAAATTTTAGTAATTAGGAGGTCAAATTTTAGTAGTTAGCAAGTTGTATCATATTTCTCTCTCACTCTCTCTTTCTCTCTACTCTCTATCTCTCTACTCCCTCTCTCTCTCCCTTCTTCCCTCTCTCCCCTCTCTCTCTCACACACCCCTTTATCTCCTCCCTACATCTACCTTTGTCCCTCCCCTCTCTACTTCTCTCTCTACATATCCTTCCCTCTCTATTTATCTTTATCTCCTCTCTCTCTCTCTTTACCTACCTCTCCCTCCATCACTTTGTATCTCACCTATTTCTCCCTCCTTACCTCTTTCCCTCTCTACTCTCTATATCTCCTCTTCCTCCCTTTACCTACATCTATCTCTCACTCTCTATCCCTCTCTACTCTCTATATCTCCTCTCTCTCCCTTTACCTACATCTATCTCTCACTCCCTATCCCTCTCTTCCCCCTCTTTCTCTCTAACTCTCTCCTCTCTATCTCATAATTCTCTCCACACACACACACACACACACACACACACAAACCTCTATCTCCCTCCCTCCCTCCTTCCATCTCTACTTCTCTCTATCTATCCTTTCCCTCTCTCCACCTAACCCTCCCTCCCATTATTTTTGTCTCTCCTCCCAATCTCTCTCACCATTGTCCTTCCCCCCTCTTTCTCTCTCAATTTCTCATTTTCTCTATCTCACCATTCTCTATATCTCACTCACACACACACACACACACACATCTATCTCCCTTCCTACCTCTCCCTCCCTCCCTCCCTCCCCTCTCAAATCTTTATCTCTCCTCTCTCTTTCCCTCTCTGTACCTACCTCTCCCTCCCATCACTCTCTCTCCATCCCTCTCTATCTCACCTGTGTCTCCTTCCCTACCTCTTTCCCTCTCTACTCTCTATCCTTCCTCTACCTACCTCTCTCTATATCTCCATCCCTCTCTTTCTCTCTCACTCTCTCCTTATCTCTATCCCTACCTCTCACTCCCACCTCTCTAAATAACCATTCTCTCTCTCTCTCCCACTTTCCCTCCTTCCCTCTCACTCCCTCCTCTCTAAATCACCATTCTCTCTCTATCCCACTTTCGCTCCTTCCATCTCTCTATCTCACCTATCCCTTTCTACCTATCCCTCACTCCAACCTCCCTCTCTCTCTTTATCTCTCTTTCTAATTATCTCCTTACCTCTCAACTCTCTATCTCACCACTCTCTCTCCATCTCACTCTCCCCCCTTCCCTCTCTCCCTCCACTACCTACAACTCTCTCTACCTCTCTCTCCCTCCCCCCAATTTCTCTCTTACTCTCTCCTTCCCTCTCTACTCTCTATCTCTCCCCCCTTCCCTCTCTAATTTATTTCTCTCTCTCCCTCTCACACACACTCACCTCCATCTCCTCCTTTCCTCTCCCACCATCCCTCCTCATTTCACTCTCTATATCTTAACACCCTCTACATCTCCTTCCCTCTCTATTTATATTTATCTCCCCTCTCCATCTCTTTACCCACCTCTTCCTCCATCACTCTATATCTCAACCATCTCTCTCTCTCTCTCTCTCTCTCTCTCTCTCTCTCTCTCTCTCTCTCTCTCTCTCTCTCTCTCTCTCTCTCTCTCTCTCTCTCTCACACACACACACACACACACACACACACCTATATCTCCTCCCTACTTGTCCCTCCCTCCCCTCTCTAATTCTCTCTATCTCTCCTCTCTCTACATCTCCTACCCTCTCTACCTATTTATCCCTCCCTTTTATCACTTTGTATCCGCCTATGTTTCCCACTCACCCATGGCTGATGGATCAAGAGCTGAGGACTGAGAACTGAGGGTTATGCTTAATGTATAGGTAACACATAGAGGGCAGAGGGTTTGGTTGCCTGAGGGTTGAGGGCAGAAGGCATAGGGCTGAGGGTCCAAATGTGGCTAGGGTAGAGGGCATAGGGCTGAGGGATTAGACTCTAAGGGTCCGTGGTCCTCAGGTCTCAGTGGATTAGGGTAGATTTTACCTGAGTTTAAGGCCTGAGGGTCGAGGGTAGAGGCAGAGGGCTTAGGGTTTAGGGTTGAAGGTTAAGGGTTATGGGTCAGTGTCTAAAGGCCTATGGCTGAGGTTACAGGGTAGAGAGGAGGAGGGAGATATGGAGGAGAAGGAGATGGAGAGGTTGGGAGAGAAGAGAGGGGGATTGATAGATAGACCTGAGATCCAAGATCCAATGCATAATGTAGAGGACACAGAGGGAGAGAGACAGAGGAGCGAGTGAGCATGAGAGAGAGAGACATGAGAGAGGAGAGAGGAGAGAGAGAGACAGAGAGGAGGAGGATGAGAGATAGAGGAGGGAGGGCTATGGGTAGAGGGTCTAGCTTTATTTGGCCTAAGGGTTAGTTTACTATCACTGGCCATGGCAGAGGGAGAGAGATAGAGAGATCAATCAGAGGGAGAGAGAGACCCAAGATGGCTGAGGGAGGCAGGAGGAGAGGGCTGAGAGAGAGAGGAGAGAAGTGAGAGACAGAGGAGGGAGGGGTTGGACAAGTAGAGGGCAGATAGCCTATGGCCATTTAGGGTCAAGGCAGAGGGCTGATGGCCTAAGAGCCTAGGGTCAAGATCTAAGGCAGGGCAGAGGGGAGAGAGTAGATGGGAGAGAGATAGAGGGAGTGAGTGAGTGAGAGAGAGAGAGAGACCTGAGAGAGGGAGAGGAGGTAGGAGGGATAGACTTGAGAGAGAGAGAGGGATGGAGTGGGAGAGAGATAGA